>JAVQJX010109659.1:0-10995 GCA_036025115.1 Ambassis agassizii | reverse complement strand
GTATGTAATGTAGAATACTGAATAGTTTTTTGTTTTTTAAATCAGGGACTGCCATTCCAGACTGCATTATTTATAATGTACACAGTATAAAAGATGTTCTTTGTCAAATATTTACTCTTATTTAGTCATTTAGGACTAAATATATCAGCTGTGCAGAAATCTGTTTGTTATAAACCCTCTGATGACAAACCTACTGTAGGTACAACGTACTCCAAGTGTATGATAGCAAGAAGTGACTGTTAGCCTGTTATGCTCTGTTTCATCAAAGTGACATGCTAATTGCTTGCTAGCTTTCAAAGAGCCTCAGTGACCTGCAGTAGCCAGCTTGGTGTTGTCTGAAAATGCCACATAATCCAGATAGACTTGTACCGTTGGACACATGGATGTCTTTTGGCACCAGCCTCAGGTTGCTATATGAGGAACTTTTTGGCACTTTTCTTTGGCAGTTGCTGCTTGGCTGAAAGTATTGAAAATCAGATTGCCCTGTAGATGTTAGAAGTTTCATATTCATTTCTATAATAACTCTTTAAGAAGATTTGTTTGGCTGTCAGCTTGTTGTGAATTTCTAACTAAAATACCTCAATCACTTTCCATCTTGCATTAGTTGACCCATTCAAGATGTTGTTGTGCTGTTTCACTGGTGATACAATTTCCTGGTCATTTTTTGAGTTAAGAACTCACGCCTCAGAGCTCTGCCTCCCACTGTCAGTCTATGGTCTGTGCCTTACTTCCTCTGCTGTGTCACACAAACCACCGAAACAATGATGAATAATGAGAGTGGAAGCGCTGCTGCTTCACCCCCCGTCAGCCTCTGCTTTCATGAGACTCCCTTTAACAGAAGAGGGCCAGTGGAAACAGCTATAAACTGTGCCCGAATTGTAAAAGAGGTGAATTAGTGGCCCCCATATGGCGTTAGAACTAGGTCATGTTGCGCTGTCTGATCGTTTTACACGTCACCTTATTAACAAAAGATGAAAAAGACTACCACCCAAGCCTTAGTCATCTCCTTAAGCTGCTGTGTTGTGCATTTTCTCTCCTACTGTAGAACGTGTCCACAGATGATGTTGTCAACGTATATAGTGAAACTCAGATTTTGTTATGTCAGAAAGTTTTGAGGACATTTCATCTTGAGCTACGGACAATATTAATAATAATAATTAATAAATAATTATAATTATAATTATTACTATTGTCATTGATTCATTAAGAAATGGACACACCTGCTTTAGAGGACTTTTGTATGGCTTTAAAGCCGCCTTTGACAAATTACTTGTCAATAGTAGCATCCTTAACAGGAAAACATAACATCAGGTTTATCTTTTAGTTGTAAGATAATCACAAATGTAATATAAAATGTAATATAAAAGTTGTGTTGCTGCATCTGTATGTGTTGGAAGTGAGATTTGTTATGATGGTAGCCAAATATGGCAACCGTTGAGTACTGAACTACTGGTCCTGTGATTGAATGATATCAGGATATGGTCAATATGTCCATATATTCCGTTAGCATAAACATAATCATGTGTTTTTACTCTTGTGTTAAGAAAAATAGTTGTCTTCTGAGATTACATTTTTTTGGGGAGTGCACTTACAAAAATAAAAATAAGTACCATCAGACTCAAGTAAAGCACTGGAGACAATTTTGTTTGTTTAAAAAAGGCTATACAAGTAAAATTAAATTGAGCCCAAAGGAAAAATGTTTGAAAACAGAGTTGCATCCAGAAGCTCACTAAAAATCCATCTTACACTGCAGGACTGTACAGCCTTGAGGAAGTCAAATGTAGTAGTATTCAACCAAATATCACACAAATGTTGAAATGTTCTATAGGCCTTGGCAAAGGAAGAAAACATGAAATAGCAGACTGTATTATTGGGGAGGCAGAAAAAAACAACCTTAAAAACAAAACTGACGCCACTGATGCTGAACATTATGACTCATGAAAGAGCTGATCAGCTTCCCAGTTCCCCATGCAAACAGTGTCAGAGTCTCTCTGATATTGTCCACTGTGTCGTCTTTGTGGTCATCCTGATTTATCAGCAAATATTAAGCATTCCCATACAGTTAACCTTTTGTGGAAACAACCGCCTGGAGCAGGCCTGCTCACATCCCACCTCGCATTTACCAAAAACAAGGAACATTTTTACATATAAACAGCCCAGGGACTCGTGTTTAGACTAATGTTTATGCATACATTAATAATGTCCAAGAAACACGGACATTATTCATTCCTCAACTGGGAAGTAATGCAAATGCAAAATGCACGGCTTCTGTCATGAAAGGCTAGAATGAGTAAAGGCCATGGCGTTAATGCATAAATATTGCATGCAGTCATACACAGGGCAGCACACGCAGCTTGGGAAAAGGGCAGGAGAGACTGCGAGCAACCTTGGTTAATACAGTTTTGAATAATTTGTTAAGAGTTTTTATTTGTGTGTCAGCGTGGGTTAAACAGAGTGTGATAACTTTACAGTTTTAAAGCCCCTGGTCAAACATATATCTCAGTTCTCTTTACAACAGTCCATCTACTGTATATAATAATGCATTTCTACTGAACGTGGATCAAATCAAATAGAGAATCATTGCCCAGTGTCCCCAGTCTGAGATCTCCACCAATCGCTGAAATTCTCTCCATGTTAGGCTGGGTTCAAAGTCAACGTGTGTGACGCGCGCAAGCGACGTGTGTGATGCATCCGACGCGTTCCCTTTCATTGTGAAAACAGTGACCGCAAGCAAGCCAGGCAACGTTTAATGCAATGCATCACTAGCACAATAGGGGGCACCAGCGTCGTGTACATTCGGGGTTCAAACCGGGTGATATTCCGATCGAAATGGTAACTGCAGAGGAGTTTGTTTTGTTGTTGTTTTTAAAACATGAGCTTTAGCAGAGATTAGGATAAAGAATAACAGTCTGTTGTTCGGCTGCAGCTCCTCGCCCGCCACATTTCATCTTCTTTTTCTCTAAATATAACAACATGTTGTACTAAATGACATCGCTTGCATTATTGCCCCCATCGGCGACGCTTTGTGTTACATGCGTCGATGCGTCGCGTCACAAAAAAATGGACTACACATTTTGAGACGCAAGCACGCATCATGGCGGCCAATACGTAGCAATGCGTTCGCGTCAGCGTGCCCTTGCGTTGACTATGAAACGGCCCTTAAACTGACATGTTGTGTCAGCTTCCTCATCTGTCTGCCCCCGTCTCATCCTTGCAGGAGTGGGAGGCATATGTGTCGGACTCGGACTCTGACAGTGAGGGCCGAGGGTCGTGGACTGACATGCTGTCACCAGAGGAGCGAGAACGACAGCGGCGGGAGAGGGAGGAGTCTCGCCGCGTCCTGTCTGAGCTCAAAGCTGTGCTGGGCTTCCGTGCGTCAGAGGGGGAGAGGATGAAGAGGAAGCAGCTGCTCTTCAACGACCAAGGTCTCCACCAGTCTTACCGATGCACGTTTACGACGTTGCAATCCTGAGTGTCGTTTCTTGTTCTTGCAGCTGCTTCGACACCTTCGGTTCACACTGATTGTCCAGATCCAGCCATGAACCCGTCAGACGCTCCAACGTCTGTGGGCTCCGTGGAAACGGGCGTCGAAGAAGGAAATCACCTATCAGAACGCTCTGTAGGAAATGAAGGGGAGGAAGGGGAAGGAAACGACAGCAGGATGAGGCCTGACCCCTCTGCAGACCCGGTGACGGAGTTCAGCTGTGGTTTGGAGGGAGGGGATTTGGGAGGAACTTCGGTCTGCAGCAGAGGCGGAGGAGGGGCGTCAGAGCTGCACCAGTATGACGGTGCAGCAGAGGAGGCGGAGGGTCAGAATGGTCTGGACTGCTTCCTGAAGCCTAAAGTCCCTGCTGTCTCTGTGATGGACAGACTGACAGAGATCCACGGCTCGGAGGCTCTCGGCTTCAGCTCTGCGCTCGCTGCGCAGGTGGCTGCTCGCTCGCACTCTCTTATCAACATGGAGGAGCAGACATTCGGAGATGAGGAAGAGGAGGAAGAGGAAGAAGTGGAAAGCAACAGAGGAACCCCAGCGAAGGACAAAACATTAAACCCCTCAGCTTTAACCGAGCACTGAGCCGAGACAGTATTTATGTCTGATTGTCTGTTATCGGTGGGTTCTGTGTTACTGTAGAGGTATTTCAAACACTCCATCATACCCGTCCGTCCATGTTACTGCACACTACCCACCATTCCTACTGCTCTTTTACTGTTTAAAAACTCAGGTACCAGAACCACTAAAACAAAACCTCACAGTGTTGAGGTCTGCAGTTTACCGGTGACATCCACACAGTGTATATTGATCAGATGTAGATGTGGAAGAAAAACTCAATCAGCATCACCATGACAAATCCATTGTAAGATTTTTTTTTTTTAAAGAAAAAAAAAGTTTTAATTACAGTTTTTACTCTTGCTGTAATTGGAATAATCTGATGTACTGTGTGGAAGGTGGATCACAGATGGTTCAGCAGTGAAGTTTAAATGCAGCAGAAGGCCGAACTGGTTTCTCACTGGCGGGCAGAATCATGTGAGAAGGAGCTTTGCAGGAACAGGAAGTGAAATGCTATTTTTACTATCACTGCTTTATTTTAGTCTGCCCCCCTCTCCCCCCTTTTCTTTTTCTGTGATCCATCTCCATGCTGTCTGAAGGGACACAATGGGGGTAACACGGACATGTAGCAGAGCATACATGTTTCCAGTCACATACAATGAACTTGGACACAATCAAATATTCTGTGTTTACAGGGACACTGAGAGCAAAGGTCACTTCACGGGCTGCATTGTTTGATGTGAGTTTAATGAATTTTAATACCTTTATGGGTATGGTAATTTAAAAAATTCTCTCATGTGAGGGCGATGTATATGTTTCATATGAAGTCCCCCCCCTCGTCCTCCTCCACCTTCCTGATCTTTCTTGTCACCATGTCTGCCTTGTCTTGACCCCCTTCCTGCATTTTCCAGTGTGAAATAAAACACCATTCTGGAAACAGTTTGATGAAGTCGTTCCTCACACTCGGGTTTCACTGCAGGGTTAAAGAAACCGGTTCAGCTGGATATTCGATATGTTTTGTGGGATTTTTTTTTCTTTCGTCTGTCCCCACAACAGCTGCTGTGCACCCTTTAATTCCCCCCTGGCTCACACACAGGACAAAGGTAACTGAGTTCACTTTACATTTCATCTCAATCATACTTACAGGTCAGAGGTAAAATGTTCTTCACTTCACATAAATTCATGACAAGTTTAAATATTTCTGCCCCTATTATTGAAGAATCAAAACCAGCTTTAGTAGGATTTTAGACGCTTACAATAAGGCCATACATACAGTGAAAATACACACAGCATCACACATCACTGTTTATGTTGCTGCCACCTAGTGGTGATTTCTCCACTGCTTGTTGCATCACTACAGAAAATTTAGATAGAAAATGGTCTTTTTTCGTTTTATAAATATAGGTATAGGTATTTTATATATGTAGGCAATATATTTTATATTCGTTTTATGAACGAAAAACGGAACTAAAGATCACTAAATAACTCATTTCCGGTCCCTTGTAAATGGTTACACTGCCAATGAGCATGTCTGTTCTCTGTGCGTGAAGGAGGACATTTCAACGGTAGTTGTGAACTACGACTGATCTGTGATTGAAGTATCGTCTGTACACTTTTGTAGTATTAAAATGAATGAAACTGCCTTTCTCTCAAAGCCGCAACATGTAACATAAAAATAAAAACGGCAAAAAACAATATAAAACTGTAATAACAGTACAAAATACGAACTATAAGGCACTTAGGTTGCAGTGCAAAACACTTCATTGACTTATTTCTTCTGTGTTTAAGGCCCATCGAGGCACTCACTGTCCCGGGAGGCAGGATGACCTTTGACCGTTAAGGGTACATGTAGCATCCAGTAATGTAATGGACGAATTAAGCAGCTGAAATGTGATCAACTGATGGAAAATGTTTGTCTGACATAACCAATCTTTTTTGTCCGATCCATCCTTTATAAATAAAAATTGTTATAAATAACAAGCTGACTGTCTCCTGAGCAGTAAGTGTCTTTTTGACAGAGGTGGAGGTCAACATGGAGGCCATGAAGGCGAAAGCAGCTGGCGCCCCCTGCATGTCGGTCATCCTGATGGACTCTAGCAGTTGTAATTTTTTTTAAATGATTGTATTGACTGTCTTTTATGTATTCAAGTTCCCTACGGGATGAATAAAGCAAATCTTATATTGTTTGTAATTTATTCCTACATGAATAACTGGTATTACTCACATACTCCTGCCTGAGGTCTTTTTATTCTATTCATGCATTTTATCAGATGTAAAGCACTTTCTAACCTTTTTTTTGAAAAGTGCTTTATTATAGTGGGATGCTGGACCTGTTGAGCAGGTTCTCAGTTCTGAGCATTGCCTCAATGAGTTTCGTGATAATATACATAAGATAAGTCTCTGCAGTACTGCTAATTTAGTTTAGTTAAAGAGGCCTAGTAAGTAATGTGCACCTTCTGATTGTTGTAACATGCCTTTTTACACATAATTTACTTATTATACTGAAGTCACAGGAAAATCTTCAGTGGTGTTGGTGAGACTTAAGTGCATTCTGAAATGGACTGAAATTATTGACTGCACTGTGTAACAATAACACAGGTGTCAAATTGTAATCCTTTCAACACTTTTGTAAAAATAAGTGCTTGATATGTTTCTATAGATGACTAACAACTAACTAATAACACTAAAATGTTAAGACGCAACCAGAAACAACAACATTGTGACAATATGTAAATAAAACAAATTAAATACATTCTTTTAATGCAGCTTTATACAGTTTTTTATATCTAATGTTTAAAAAAAACGAGTGTCCGTGAAGGCGCATGTCAGTCAGCACTCCCACAATCCTTTGCGCTTCCTTTTCCAGCAGCGCCTGCAATCATGGCGGACGTGGTGGCGGAGCAGGTAGTAGACCCGAAGCCTGTACAACACGACCAGGAGCTGAACGGGGAGGCTGAGGACAGAGAAGAGGCCGACCCAGTGGAGGAGACCACGAAAAAGAAGAAGAAAAAGAAGAAGAAGAACAAGTCTGCGAGTACAGGTAAGGCTGTCCCGAACACTTTCATGCTAACAGACTACCAAAGCTAGCGTTAGCTGCGTCAAGCTAAACGCCGGAGCCGGAAAAATGCGGAAGTTGCCGTCAAAATAAAAGCATGCAGCTGTGTTACGTTAAGGATCGTGATCGGATTTGGATACGCAAATGTGCGATTTTTTTTGTAAATCTTAATTGTATTGGAGATGTTCAATTGTATAATATTTTTCCTCAGAAATTGCGTTTTTTTTAATACTTTATTTTTAAAGTCCTTCCGGAAGTGGTGTTTTGTAACAGGTGTAACTTGGCACTGCTCCTTATTAGCCATGCGGGTTGAGAGTGGTGTGGGTTGTGCAGCGCCTGTCAGGCCTCATGAAACACGCCGGGCTTCAGCCACAACCTAAACCAAGGTCCGTGACATTTACCACTGCATTTTTATCAAGCCTTTCACTTATTAATTGTGAAAGAATACACGGACATCTGATGATCTGAATGCTGTGTACAGCCACTTCTCACAGCGTTGACCCTCAGCCAAGTTTTCCTGTTTCGTAATTCTCTCTGTGCCAGTTATTATGTAAGGAAAGAAGAACCAATGAAATAACAATAATAGGAACACAAAAGCAGCAAAATATTTTTTTTTAATTACACAGTAATTGATTCATTTGGTGGGTTATCTTTGATCATTTTTTCCCTATTTTAAAAAGTGTATTAAATGTGCGTCAACATTTCTCAGATTCGTTTATGCTTCCTCTACATATCATGTCATATCAAGGCTAATATAGGATAGAATTTAGTTTCTGCCTGTTTGTATAGTGAACTGTTTAAATATTCTGGCTATTGATTGGTTGGCAGGCACTGAGGCGGAGGCAGATGGCGTAGCTGAAGTGACCAAACAGCTGGAAAAGCAGGTGATAGAGGACAAAGAGAAGGAGGAGGATGGCGAGGAAGGTGACTGTCTATGATATGATGTTGTCACATCAATTTTTTTTTTGTATGATCTATCACATGTAAGCATGTAACACTTGTGTGTTCACTGGCACAGATGGTGATGACGGAGAAAACGCAGCAGGGAAGAAGAAGAAGAAGAAAAAGAAGAAGAAAGGACGTAAGTTCTTTCTTTTTAGAAGTATGTGGGCAAGTGGAGCTTGAGTTGAATGTTTACTCTGTTGTTCTTTCAGCCAAATCTCAGACTGATCCCCCATCTGTGCCCATCTGTGAGTTGTACCCTAGTGGAGCATTCCCTGTGGGACAGGAGTGTGAATACCCCACCTCTCAGGATGGGTAAGAAGTTGTAATTTGTTGTTCGCTTCACCTCCAGTTTTGGCACTTTTGTACCTTCAAGTATACAGTAATAATCTGTTGTTGTTGTTTGTCTCCCAGTCGTAGTGCAGCGTGGCGTATGACCAATGAGGAGAAGCGTGTGCTGGACAAAGCGAATGAGGAGGTGTGGAGCGACTTCAGACAGGCAGCTGAGGCCCACAGACAGGTCCGCCAGCACGTCCGCAGTTTCCTCAAACCCGGCATGACCATGATTGAAATCTGGTGAGGCTGTTTTTATTTACAAACTTCATTTTAAACAGTGCAGTAATTTTCACTTTCAGTGACACAGTTGCTTATTTGTGCTCCCCACACCCCCAGCGAGCGGCTGGAGGACTGTTCTCGTAAGCTGATTAAGGAGAACGGTCTGAATGCTGGCTTGGCCTTTCCCACCGGCTGCTCCCTCAACCACTGTGCTGCCCACTACACTCCTAATGCCGGAGACACCACTGTCCTGCAGTACGACGACGTCTGCAAGATCGACTTCGGCACACACATCAACGGTACACATGAACGTTGTGCTTCATCAGCTGGTTTGTGCTGAGGCAATCTTGGCCCACTCTCTAAAATGAGTTTTTCCTCGTCTACTCTGGCAGGAAGAATCATTGACTGTGCCTTCACTGTCACGTTTAACCCAAAGTACGACAAGCTGCTGGAGGCTGTAAGAGATGCCACCAATACCGGAATCAAAGTACGACTCAGAGCAAACACACAGACACACAGCCCAACTGGCTTGATTTATTGCATTGCTGATGATGATATTGGTTTGGTACAGAACGCCGGCATTGATGTGCGTCTGTGTGATGTTGGCGAGGCAATTCAGGAGGTGATGGAGTCCTACGAGGTCGAACTCGATGGCAAAACATATCAAGGTACCTGAAAATACTGTGCATACAGTTGTGGACACACCATATACACAGTATCCCATATGACCATACAAAAATGTAGATTTTTTTTTTTAGCTTGTATAAAATATTTTTTAACCAGTGAAGCCGATCCGAAACCTGAATGGTCACTCAATCGGTCAGTATAGGATACATGCTGGAAAGACTGTGCCAATCGTAAAAGGAGGAGAAGCCACCAGAATGGAGGTCAGTGAAATATCAACAGTATTACCATCATTAGTTTGTCAGCTTGAATTTCAAAAATCCAAACTATAAAGTAAAGTCTAACATGCAGCTGTCATGTTCCTGTGTTCACTCTGCAGGAGGGAGAAGTTTACGCCATTGAGACATTTGGCAGCACTGGGAAAGGCGTGGTCCATGATGACATGGAGTGCTCTCACTATATGAAAAACTTTGATGTTGGCCATGTTCCCATCAGGTGAGCGTTTCTGTTTTTAATAAATAGCCCAACAATGGGTTAGTATTTAATATGCTGAATACAGACAGCTTGATGTCTGCTGCTGAAACTGGTCTCCGTGTTTCTGACGTGTCCCCGTCTCCTCTCCAGACTGCCCAGAGCGAAGCACCTGCTAAATGTCATCAATGAGAACTTCGGCACGTTGGCGTTCTGTCGGCGCTGGCTTGACCGCCTGGGCGAGAGCAAGTACCTTATGGCCCTGAAAAACCTGTGCGACCTAGGCATTGTGGACCCTTACCCTCCACTCTGTGACACCAAGGGCTGCTACACCGCTCAGTTCGAGCACACTATCCTGCTCAGGCCCACCTGCAAAGAGGTGGTGAGCCGGGGAGATGACTACTGACACCCCCTACCCTGCAACAGCACCAGACCCCCACCGGCCCCTCCTCCTCACCGCCACACAGCACCTCTAAGACCCTGATAGAGAAATGGCAAGAAAACACCTTTCAAAACAGGAAGTGGTTGTCTCGGAGCAAGAGTGAAGGATGCCAAATACTACTATCTTCTACCCATAATGCACCATTCATGGCTTTCAAGGAAGGAGAAACAGCCTACTGAATTTACTGTCAGCTAATGAAATCATAAACAAGTTTGTTTATGGAGGAAGCATTGTAGTTTCCTTCAGCATTCACAACACAAAAATATTAACTGTCAAACAGTTAAAAACTGTATTTAAGCTGCAGCTGAGTTTAGTACAACCCCAGTATTCAACCAGAAGGTGAAGCACAGAACACCCTCTTTATACCTTCATTTCTTTTAGTGTCTGTGGCTCCACTCTGGGTCTGCAGTGCTTAAGTGCTTTATCTAAATGAAGCACAAGGTCTACTGAAGGCTTTAAGAAGTGATGCATGGCCATAAATCTCTGCATACAGACAATTCCTAACATTGAAAAAAATCAGGGTGCTTTGTTATAAATGCCACCAGGCACCTGCAGCTGTATGCTTGGCTTCTGTTGCTACAGGAGGGAACTCTGCACTTTGGCCCTCCAGTCATTCATTCTCTGATATTTGTAAAATATCTCTGAAATGACTGCTGCCACTGTATGTTCCCAGTTAAAATGCTTCATTTTGAACTCCCTGAAAATGTTTTTTGTAAGGAAGAGAATTAAAATAATTTTGCTCATTATCGACTGTCTCTTTGGATGTGTTCAATCATAATACAAAGACATTCAGATCAGTAGGACAACAGAGCCTGTTATAAAGCTGGGACATTCACTTAGTCATACAAGTTTTTTTTA
>JAVQJX010109603.1:0-10277 GCA_036025115.1 Ambassis agassizii | reverse complement strand
GGAGAGAAGGGAACAGAAAACAAACAATACACACAAATAGAAAGGAAAGGAAAATTAATGCATTTGCTGTGTGTGTGTGTGTGTGTGTGTGTGTGTGTGTGTGTGTGTGTGTGTGTGTGGTAGTAGTAGACTGATTTTAGGTCTATTCATTTCAAAGCTGGAAATGTTGACTGCTAGAGGACAAGAACCAGTTAGAGGTGCTTCTTTGTGGCAGGTGGATTCCTCTGCTACAGGAGTCATATCAAAGAGGCTTCTTCTCCAGGTCCACATAACAACAGGGCACAATTATTTTATCATCAGCTTATGAAAGTTTTGTCACCTGCCTGCTGCATAGTGCTGTTATTTATTGATCAATTAATTTTAACTGATTAATTGATAAAATTGTCTCAATGTCCCAAAAGGCAGCTGTTACCACCCAATAATTAAATTATAAATGGATTATCACAGTCATCATAAATTAATCTTGCCTGACTTGTTGATCATAATTGTCTCAATATCCAGAGGCCATTCTAGTAAAGAGTTCAGAAGTTGGAAATTGTAGAATAATGCAAAAACATCCCTTTTTGACAAACACATTCCCAGAAACTGCATTTTAACAGTACAGCATTAAAGAGGATGTTGAAGTCTCACATCTCAACCTGTAACCATATAAGCAATAGGAGAGGTTTAGGAAGAAATGAGTCTTTAAAAAAAGAGCACAGACAAAGAGGAGGAAGCAGAGGGAGGGTATATTTCGTGGTGGGCCCTGTCGTGGCCTGGTCTTGCCTCTGTTTGGTTAAATTATGTGGAACTCATTTGACGTCTGCATTCAGTGTGTCAGGTATCCACTGCTATAATTATGCAATTATGAGCCTTTATTCTCTCACGTCCGACTGTACACCCCCACCCCTCTACCCTCGATCTGGCAAAATGCCTCAATTAGATTTTTTTTTTTTTTTGCCTCCCTCTTTATGTGCATCTTGTTTTTTAGTCCTTTCTGTGTGGCTCACAGGTTTGCTGCTCTTAATTCAATGTTTTTTATCTTTTATCATTTTGTGTGGATGGTTTTGGGTCACCGTAGCCAGGCTGAAGGGCATTGTAAGCAGCTGAACCTCCTCAATCTTTGATGTTAATTAACTTTAATACATGTGAATGGAGACTGATTTAATGTTTGTGGGCACACTGAATGTTTGTGAAGCTGTCCCATGGGAACGGCTGTGTGTGCCAAGGCTTGTGTCACAAGAAATACACAATCAAACTGCCTCCCTCTCTCATACTCCTTATCTCCCACCTGAACCATTGTCCTTCCTGTACGATGTCTTTATGAGATGTTGAAGCTGATTTTCCCATGATGCTTAGCTCTTTGCACAAGGGCAGCCAAGGTGTTTAGATAATTAGTCCTGGAGCAAAGGGTAAAGCTGTGAACTCTGAGACTTTCTAATTGATTTGGGACATATGTGTGTGTTTGGTTTTCATTTTGAAGAGATTGGCTGCGTCTGTGTGTGTCTGATCCTGTGCATGTGTGTGTGCACTCGTCTTTCTGACTACACTTATATCTCCTGTTTAGTTGAATAAAACACTATAAACAAAAAAAACAACAACTTTTGGAATGATCCAATGCAATCAGGACTTCAGATGTTACAGCCAGGAGAACAGTTTAGAACTGATTTGGATTGTTCATTAGGGTTATACATGGAAGCTCCCAGATTCAGATTTATTGGGATCTTGTCCAGTAAATTTTTATGTGGCCATGATAGCATTATAAAACAAAAACATATTACATCATTTATAAATCAGACAGCAGATTAAAATCCAAAGAGTAGAAATTAGGATGTTAGGTATTTGAATGCATCACAAGGCAAGTAGCTTTAGCCGTGAATCAGGTTGGCTTTCAAGCAGGTATATGTGCTGTTAACTTATTTATTGCATGACATGCCACACAGTTTTGGTCATTGGCTTGAAATTCCATTGTTATGTGATTACACCATAAAACACTGTGGAATATGGGTCAGTGACTGAGTAGGTGAGAGCAGGGCTTTTTGGTGACTGACTTCAGTCAAGAATGATTCACAGGATCCTTGTGAGATGATGAGTGATTATGTTATAGAATCGTCCTAATAACATAGCTTTGTAGGTTTAGTTTGTCATGTAAAAAAAATGTTTCTAAATGTTATCAGCCCACTTGTTTTGGTCGCCATGGAGTGGAATTGAAGGTTCTCGTGTGGAGAAAGTTGTTTATATAAGGTTAAATCAGCTGTAAGGAGAAACACAATCCACACAGTTTCTTTTTTTTCTTGCTCAAAACTGATCAGGAGGCTAGACAAAAAGACACCTAAAAATCAATCAGAGGAGCAGTGCTTGCCTGTATGATAGAGGGGGATGTGGATAAAAAGACAGGTGCAGTAGTTTAAAGGGGTTTATTTTCAGTGAATGGAGGGCAGGATAGCTGGATGTAGGAAAGGAGCAAAGGCGTTGATGGCGGTGGGTCTTATGCTCTGTCATTAGTTGGGCATTAACCCCCTCCCCTTTAAACCCCCTTTAGTAATGACAGGGCATAAGAAGCGGAGGATGAGGAGGGGTCTGTAAGAATATGGGGAGATTGAGAGGGTTAGACTACAGCACCTGCCCAGGGTCACTACCTCTCCCCAGGAGGCCCTAACTACTGCCGTTTTGGCTGTCCACTGTCTGACAGAGTAGGACTCTGACATACAGCAGCTGAAGATACATTTAAATGTAAAGACAAAGCATTGTGATGTCAAGTCAGATGTAACCCTGCTGTTTTTCTCCTTCTTTCTTTCTGCCTGTCTCTTACAATTGTTTTTTTTTTTATTTTACAAACCCCCTCTTTTTCTTTCTTAGAGTACTTTTCTTGTCAGATTGTTGTGCAGAATTAGGTGGCTAAATGCAAGCAACAATTTTCAGCAAAATTTCCTCATTACCAGAAACTGTTTTTTTTTAACGCATCGGCCAACAAACATTTTTTTTGTCAATTCATAAGAACACCTTTATTGACAAGATAAATGGCGACAGACATTTTTTTTTAGATAACTAATCACATAGGGGCAGTAAAGGATGCTGTGTGAATGTGTTTTCTGGTGCAAGCTCCTCTGTTCATCGGTTCAAATTAAATGTACCTTCTGACGTTTGACTTTATTTTTATTTCTGCTGTCCCTTTTAGTATTGGAAAGTTAGTATTTGAAATGAAGGACTTTTCACTAATGGAAATGACAGGAGGTTTATAAAGCAAACTGTTTTTTAACTTCTAGACACGTCAGTATTTTTCAAATGTGTTCTTTATTCTCAAAACATCTTAATTTGACACAGCAAGTCTTCATTGTGTTATGACACACAATTAAATAAATTGTTCCAGTTCATCTGAAGTTGGGACTATAACTGTCTGACTGTGTCATAGGGCTGGTTAGTGTGCGAGGACCAGGCGTGTCGGAACAGGATCAGACGTTTGCCCATCGCCTTCTCCAGACATGGACCCATCTGCCCCGCCTGCAGCAGAGCCACACTCAGACCTGAGGTAATACAGTTACTCCTACACACCACAGTTCATGCCAGCACACTGTGCTTTTCCCTGCTGCATTAAAAGAACTACGATGAAGGTAACACACGAAACAAACTCAAAGACACATTGCACATCATCGTTGTACCATGTAGGTCTTTTCCAGGTGATGGTGCTATGGAGCTGCATTTTCCCTTCTCATGCATCGTATATGTCGACTCATTAGTGTCACATTTCACCACATATACACTGTAATTATTAAACTTTGTCTTTTAGCTGCTGCGTGTGTGACAGTGTGCATGCACATCTGCCTCCATGTGTTTTTGAAGGCACTCAGAGCTGGATGGTAGTTTAGCCATTAAAAGCATCTGTCTGTCTAGCTCTGGTAGCCGCCTCCTGAACACTTTGTTAGTTTGACCACTGGATTTAAAAGAAACACTCTCCCTTTCAATTTGAGCATGACGGTTCAATCTACTTTTTGTCCTCTCTTTCTTGGTCCCATTCTTACTATTCCTGTCTCAACCCTTAACTCTGCTGTCAATTTTTTTTTATCTGGCGTGCAGTGCTCCTATCTGTCCCCCCTCCTGGCTGCTTTGCTGTGTCTGGATCTGTGGCGACAGGTTGTAAACCAGAAGGCCAATTTCTGCTGTCACTGTAGCCACTTAGGCGGCCATTGCTGTGCCTGAAGGCCGTGGCACTTTAAACTGCAGGCTGAATAAACCATTTAACTCTCTGTGCTTGCTCAGGCACCCTTTCTCTACCCTAAAAACCACATCGTGTCTTCATTTTTGCACGCTGTTTGACTCTACTGTGGTAGATTACATGGCTTCATTGATGAAGGATGATAAAAGATGAAAGTATTAAACTTTATGAGGTGCATAAAATAAAACTTTTAAGTACTAAAGCAGTTACAGTGACCCTCAAATTGGGCATAACTGTAATTGTGTGTCTAGCACAAAAGACAAATGTAATTGACACATTAGATTTGCTAGTATTGACCAAAAACGGTTACTGTTAATTCTTAAATTATTTAGCTGTAGCACTTTTTATCATCGTTTCATCATTAAAGTTCTGAATTGATTCATTAAGTAATGATAGAATGTCCTGTTAGCAGAGAGGGCACACAATACAGCAAGCATTTGCCCTGCTGAAGTGCCCTTAAGCGAGACATTTAAACCAAATTATTGCTGCTGACCTCCCTCTCCGGGATTGTTTTTTTCTGGAATCAGTCAAATTATGATTCATAGTAAGCCAACGTTGGCTTTTCAGTATTAGGTAACACTGTTGTCTGAGCTTTTGCATGGAGATTAATAGCCCAGCAGCTTAGCCCATGTTTAATTGCGGCTAATTATGCAAAGTACTCAAGAGGCCATTCATGCCTGTTTGAGCTGCTGGTGGATAGACTGGATGAAGAATCCACCAGTTTTCACAGAGAGGTTGCCTTTTTGTTCTCAGTTAATGTTTTTGTGTGCTATTTTTTAAACCTCCATCATGTATGCAGATTCTCTTTGCCTACATTCCCTTAATGCTTTTTGTCTGCCACTATCATCAAGCTAATATCAGCCAGAAAGACACTCAGGGATCTGTCTGTGTGTGTCCTACACTAACGCACTTGTTTGTGCCAGTGCCTCTGTAAAGGAGCATCTTGTTTGTGGCTCTACCTCTCCTTTTCTCTGTTGCATCATGGTACATTTACCATCGCTGTGGGGGCTGCCTCTCCTCTCTTCTCCTTCCTCCGCTCTGCCTCTTTCCTTTTCTCCCTCCCTCCTCTCTTTCTCTCTCTCTCTCTCTCTGGACACAGATTCAGAGCGTGATCTGATCTCCATGTAATGGGAGAGTAATAGGCACTCTGCCTTGATTGGTTGGTAATTTGGGGGAGTTATGCACAGGTGCAATTTGTAATATTTTCAGTAAATTAAATTTCTTTCTCTTCCTCTCTCCCTCGCTCTTCATCACTCCCTCCCTCCACAGTGCTTAACTCAAATAGGCTATTTTTTCTCACCCTGTCTCAAATCTCTGTCCTGACTTTCCTTTTCTTCCCCTCCTTTATTCAATGCTTTCTTCCCCTGCTCCTTTCTTTTCGCTTCGTCTCTTCCCATCCCTCCTTCTCTCCCTCCTTAGCTCTTACTCTCATTCTCTCTTCTTTTGGCTTGCTCTTTCTCTCCTCCTCTCACCCTCCCTTTCGGTCTCTCTTTTTCTCCCCTCGTTTTATTGATGTACGCTCAGGCGCCCATTAGAGCTCCCTTTTTCCCTCTAGTGGAAATTGCAGCATGTTAATTTTCACACAAATTACGGCAATAGCAGGTATCTCTATTTGATACATTATAGCGGGAGCAATCAGAGATAATTGAGTGCCTTTCAGAGGGAGACGGCTGCATTCACTGCCGGCTCAAAGCTGCCCCATTATCGCCTAATCGCTCTTTAAACACTGAATTTTGCCGAACAAAAATTCTTGTCATAATTTTACTTAAGTGTATTTGGAAATCACAGTCCTTTGAGCGAGGATAATTGAAATCAAATCCCTTTCACTGGAGCTGACATTTCTACATTTCCCCCCAATTGAAATTAATTTCAAAAATTGAGCATGAATATCTTCAAATAGCAGGCAATTATGCCTTTCAATGGGGAGAAATTACCGGTGCTGAATCGTTGGAGGCTTGCGGGCGAGAGCACCAGTTAAATGCCTTTGTTTCCTGCCGTGTTTGCCTAGTAAAGATTTACATATATTGACTCATTATGGTGTCTTGTGAAGCTGATCGGCGTGACTACCACAACCGGCAATAACGCTCATCGCATCTAAAACGCTCAAGAGTTTTAAAGCCTTGTGGCCTCGCAGCTGAGGGAAAATGTATGTTTGTTTCTCTCCATCTCCCTCCCTTTCTCACTCCCTCTCTCTTTCTGCAGCTGCAGTTGTGTGAAGGCTTGGGTAGTGTAGCTTTAGTATTTACTAACGCATGTTTTTAGCAAAGCTGGAGATGAGTGTGGGGCAAAGTGTGTAACGCAGAGGCCTTGTCTGTGTCTGTATCCATGTCAAGCAGTGGAATCTTTGTAGTTTTTGCAGCAGGTTGTCCCACTTTCCGTTCCTGTTTTTTGTTGTTGTTTGCTTCACTGTCTCTCCTCTCACATACACGCAGAAAAATATTGTCTGACTGACTACCTGTTCATTAACTTCTTCACTGGTGTACTTGAGTGACAGTATAGTGTGTAAAAGTTCTTTGGAGGTCGAGTGTGTGTATATCTTTGTGCATGTGTGTCACCTAAAAGATAGAGACAGGTATTTTTAAGACTGAAAGTCTTGAGTGCTTGTTTTATTGTGTGAGCCATTTTAGGTGGTTGCTCTGTGATTTGGATCAGTTTGTATGATTTAGCCTCCTTTTCTTACTTTCTCTTTGATTCTATACATCCTGTCTCCATTCTCACATGTACACATTTTTACCTCCTCCTTTTGCATGTGTACATGGGCCAGGATGTGTGTGTGTGTTGTAGGGATTTGGGGGGGGGGGGGTAGTTAGTCGGAGATGAGGGAGGCAAGGGAGCAAGGGGTACGGTGGGGGCTGAGGGGGTCCAACACTCCCGGGAGAGAGGCAATTTCACAGCTGGTTTGCTCCTTAGGCAGTCAGGCTGAAAATGCTGCAGATTTGTGGAGCAAATTGAAATGGTGTCAGTGCAGGAACAAAGCGCTGAGCTGAATGACGAGGTAGGTGTGTGTGAGTCTCTGTGTGTGTGAGAGAGAGTGAGGTGGGGTTGAGGGGCTCTAAATTCAATAACAACCCTGTAACATTTTAGCCACGCCTTTCTGACACCTGTCAGTCAATCAGTATGCAGTGACTGGCCCGCCCACAATCAGCATTATATTGTTTGAATTTGAATGTTGTGTGTGTGTGCGTGTGCGTGTGTGCATTTCATTTTTGAAGAGGAAGAAGTGGTGTGCCGTGTTTGTGCCGACCGAGCTTTTTCAACCTTGGCAACCGTAACCGAGGCTCCATTATGGGATGTGCATGGTTTGGTTGTTGACTAGGCAGTGCATCAACGGTCAACAGCTGTGCATGCCATGTGGGCAGCCATAGAAAGCCATTAAAAACGCACACACTCACTTTCACACATAGTTTGCATTTAGCTGCATTAGATACTCTCGCCACTTGATTATGCCACAGCAGTAAAAACTGAAATTACAATTACGCACATTGCCGATTGGCAGGTATAATGGGGACACACAAACTCACTTCACACACACAGACACTGACACACAGGAATTGTCAGGGGATTCTTCCTGGTGGTAATAATAAAGCACTCTGCGCACACCTGATGGCAGTGTGGGGTCGGGGCTTAGCGTGCCCTCTGCAGCGTAGCAGGGAAATGACGAGCCAATAACTGCAATTAAACATGCAGTATAATGGCTAATCAAATTGACAGCCTCGGCTGTTCGCATGCCTCTCTCACAATGGCTTATCACAACAAACTATTATGAGGGAGGGTATTTCAGGCCTGATCCCCCTCTTTTCTTTCTCTCTCTCTCTTCCTTACTGTCTCTGATTCTCGCCATCTCTCACTTCTCTCTGTCTCTTTACCCTTTTCTCTCTTTTTGCTCTTCTTTTCTCCTCTCCTTTCCCTCCCACCCCTCTGTCTCGCCCCCCCCCCTCTGGCAGGCTGTCGTGTGGCTCCACTTAATTGCAGTGGAGATTAACAAAGCAAGCAAATTTGTTTTCTTGCTTTACTGTGTCACACAGAGGAAAAGGAGATGTTTTCAGGGGGGTATAGTCATCCGAGCAGGGTGCGCCCTCGCAGAATCGGATTCAATCAGCCTGTTTCTAAAACAGGTGAACCAGGTTCTGTTTAGCATGTTGTTGTTTTTTTGTTGTCATGATCTTGACTTTGTCTTTGAAATACTGAAGTAATGGTGATTAATAGCTTAGTAATGCAAACAGGGGGGAAACATGGGTACATGAAGCGTTGAATCGACTACAGCAAAGATTTTGTGTTATTCGTTTACTTAACAATTTCTGTGTTCTCTTTGCAGTACTCTGAGAAGTCCCTGTACAACCAGCTCTGCTTCTACAGGTTCATCTTTGACTGGGAATATGCTGCTAGCAAAGTACTCCAACCTGAAGAGAGACGTAAGACACTGCACACATTTTACTTGTTGTCTTTCCTTTACTTTTGTGTATAATTTCTTATGAAGCACGATGAGATTTTATAATGTTTTTGGTTTTTTTGCCTGTTCGGTTACTCTTCTGCAACATTGCCTTCAGGACTGAACTCAAGTTGCTAGAGCGACTGTTGAACTTTGAATTTTAATGTCCTAACAATGCTTTCTCACAAATACACATACAACATAGCATTAGCAATCAATGTCTCAACATAAACCTTTTACCCAGGCTGCACTTAAAATATTCACCGACAATGTGACACACACACACACACACACATACAAGTAGTGGAGCATGGGCATTGGATACGGAGGGGGGGGTTAAGGACATTCAGCTCCTCGAGTCGACAGCCCTAATTTAGGAGACGGATTCAATCACACACACATACAGAATGCAAAATGCTCCAATCACTGGAAGAAAGAAGGAAAGAGCCCTCCATCGCTTTCCCTCTACCCCTACCCTCACTGTCCATCTCTGCTTCCTTCTCTTCCTTGCTCGCTCGCTCTCTCTCTCGCTCCCTCTCTTGGACAGGCACTCGTTTGGCTGTGTTGATTGAAAACAGGTTTTAGATTTGGGGAAATGATAGGGGGAGTAATGGGCGCGCTGACGAAAGGATAGCCCTTCTCCTATAATGGGACATGGAGCGTATATTTCCCCCCTTGGACTCAAATAGACGCTACTCCAGCGATCTGGGCGCACTCAGTAGGCGTCAGCCACAAGGCCTCTTTACCCATAGTTCTCCCTGATTGATGTCACTTGATTAGAAAGGGCTGCCGGGCCGAGTGATTTATTTATTTGATTAAATATTTATGTATGTATGTTATTTATGTATGTATGCCTGAATGCTGTGAGTGTGAGCGCTTTGACCTGAGTGAGGCAGCAAAGGAGTGAGACAGCAGAGTTAAATATAACGTGTAATCAACAGATGACCACTCAGAAGATGGAGGGAGCTGAAATGGAGGGATTGGACCATTGTAGAGGAGGGAGGAGGGGGGCACTAACATGATTATAGCCTCCATTTTTTGCTTTCTTTTATTTCTGTCTTTGACCAGATGCAAGAAATCATCGCCAATCAATTCTTGACTCCCCTCGCTTTCTTCGCTTTGCTGTGTTTTTGATCTGCATGTGCTTTCTCTTTCAGAGTTTCAGCTTTATTTGGTTTCACTAATACAACATGTTTTTTACTCTGTGATGAAGTGGTGAAATGTGTGCTCACAATTCATTGTACACATTTAATGCTCAGCAACATAACTTGTGTTACCTGAGATGATGCACTGACCAGGAACTTCCCCAGGAGCCAGGCGGATATCTGCCGTTATCTCTGTAGACGGCTGGCTAGCTAGCTGTAGCTGTCTTGGAGAGACTTCCTGGGTGAAACATCTCAGAAGACCACCTGGAAATGTGTTTAAAAGAGTTATGGGAAATAGAGCCCAATTTGAAATACATTCTTATCCCATTAATCACAGCTCCCAGTTTTGTAACTGCTGTCATATATACATACTGAGACCTTTTTACAGTCCTTTTGTACAAGCGCTCACTATGAGGTTTTTATAATAAAAAAAAAATTCAAATCCGCTTTATAATTACCCCCTTTCTGTGTTGAAATTAAACTGCAGCACTGAGGGGAACATATTGTGGGT
>JAVQJX010109518.1:0-21086 GCA_036025115.1 Ambassis agassizii | reverse complement strand
GTGTGTGTGTGTTTGTTTGTGTGTGTGTGTGTGTGTGTGTGTGTGTGTGTGTGTGTGTGTGTGTGTGTGTGTGTGTGTGTGTGTGTGTGTGTGTGTGTGTGTGTGTGTGTTTGCACTCTTATAAGAACAGGTGTGTTTTGTTTGTGAGTGTATGTTCATCTTATGAAGAGGACAAGCAGACTGTGCTCAGACGATTGACTAAAGTGTGCATGTTCTTGTACATAGCAGAACAGACTTTAATCCAGAGGGAATTATTTGTACTGTTCTGGGACATTTTAGTATTTATTGCTTTAAAGACAAAAAACTTCAAACAAGACACCATTGTATAAGAGGAGGAACAGCATCTAGCAGGATCTGACCGTCCTTGTACATCAAACAAACAATCATGTAGAAAAGTACAAACAAGTCCTGGAAGAAGATTTTTTTTTATTGATGTTGAAAAATTACCGTGGACATTTTAAATAAGTCACAATACAAATCAAACCATGTTGTGAAAATGGATATTAAATAGTTTGACTGTTAAACATTTGTAGTTTTGAACACCATAAGAAATATTTCCATGTAATAGTCCATGGAAAATCTCATCGCCACAGCTTAAACCTAACCATATAGGAAAGTGAAGGAAGGCCTGATCCCGGGACTCCTGGATAAGTGAGTCCGTTCATAGTTCTTCTACACTTCCTGTGTTGAGATATTGATCATCCATCAATCCCATAGCATTGTTACTCACAAAGTACAGATCTATTCATACACGCATTGATCCTGGTGAAAGGTCAGATCTCCACATGCACTTTGTCTTTTATCATAAGATAAATATCTTTTCTATTTAATCTGTACGTGTCCTGTCACCACCTCATCATCTGCTAGTACGGCTTGTAGAAACTAGTATCAATTAAGCTACAAATTTCCATTTGATTCAGTCACCTGCACTGCTGCCAAAAGTGTTACTCCACATGCTTCTCCCCAGACGTGTTGGAGGTGTCAGTATATCTTTTCTCAAAGAGCAGCAGGTTCTCTTTTCCATGAATCTGAGGCACAGATTATGCAACCTCATCCTACACTGTTCTTTAAACTGCCTTCAGGGAATGCTAACACTGCTGTCAGTGTGACTATATCACTGTACTCGCAGCAGGCAAGCCTGCTTCTCTGCAGCTCTATTGTTGATTGCTGAAAGCAGAGAAAGAAACTACTCTGATTAAACTAATAGCACCTTTCAGAGCACTTGAATTTATTGCAATATTTAGTTTTGTACTTTTGTGTGACGTGAGAACTTCTGCTACGTAAAATCAGCTATTATCTCTCAAATTATGTTTCTAGGATTTACCTGTAGGAGATTTAATTGACGACTAGATATTCATCTTGTGGTGGAAAGAAATGTAAGGTCATGTCTCTGCAGGCATGTACATTTCCGCCCTCTTTTTTTCTCACGACCCAAAAGGATGTGTGATTTTTTTTTTTTTTAAAGACATCTGTGCTTGTGTAGTTTGGGGAAGAAAAAAAAAAACAACAGGTGTTGTTAACATGGTCTAATGCTATATAATAATTCTGCAGTTGAGGCTCGGTCAATGCTGTGAAACTGGTGATAAGTGTTGTTATTAAGATGGAGTGGGACTGGAAAGCAGTCAGTGTTTGTGGGACAAGCAGATGTGTTGGAAAAGAAGCAGGTTTTTTGTGTGCACTGTTTAAGGGTGCGATTTGGCGGCCCCAAGTGGCAATGACATATAACTTTCCAGGATTATTGGGCGTCTTGATGTAATTGAAATTTGGACAGATGTTTCACTAATGTTGAAAATGTGGCAAGTCCCCATGTCAATCAAAAAATGATTTTTGTACACACGTTGTGGTTTTGATTGATATGGATTTTTGTCTCCATGGAGGCCAAAATGTCTGTCACAGACATGTTTGAGTGAGCATGTTTTGTCTCCCCAGGTAGTTTGTTCTTCACACGTCAAACTAAAACTACCTAGTGTGGTCTATCACCTCCTCCTCCACCTCCTACACACACATACACACACACCCATCCCTCCCGTGACGATTGTTTTGACCTTTGCTCTGAGGAAATAAGGCCTCTGTGCTTGATGTGACAGGTTGGCACATCACCTGGATACAAGCAAATAAACGAGCAGAGGGAAAAAATATCAAGGGAACATTTCAAGCATTCACAGAGAGCTTTCAAAATGGAACAATGACTTTGCCCTCGGGGGGAAAAAGTGATCATGCTGGTATGTTTATATTAGACGGAAAGGAAGCCATCATTGTCATCACCAGCGATTTTCTCTTTCACAGCACGATTTGACAGTTGACTGTATCTTAATAACAATTCCTTCTATGTATAAGTCAATTGTCAAGGATGATGCGCTTATATAAACATTTTTTTCTAACAAAAAAAGCAGTCAGCTCTTTTCCTGTCAGGATTAGTGAACTCTGTGGCATTATCTGGGGGTACTATTTTTAACTATTTCTGCTGTGCTACAAATGTCGGATGTGTGTTCTCTTCTTTTATGTCATGCACGTTTTATTTTTGCTTTTGGCATTGGTGATATGTGTGTGACAGAGTTGGGGGTTGGGAACATTCAGGGATTGGGATTCAGGGGTGTAAACTAGAGGAAGAGGTGGGGGAGTTCATCATCGGTCTTCCCGTAAGCAAACCCGGGCCCAGTAAAACACAGCCCAGTTGATACAGCAATAGGACATGCGGTTATTAATACAGAAGAGGGAGGTGCGCTCACCTCGACAAGCGCCAACACGCGAGTGCATTACCTCTACGGCTGCTATGGCAAAGATGTGAGCTGCATTCCTCTGCCCATAAACTCACAGCTTTTTTTCCTCTAATGCAGTGGAGAGATTTCTGGAGGAATTTCAGGGCTTGGGCATTGTGAAAGGGAAGACACCCTTACTTTACAGCATTAAATCCTATTTGTTAGGCTGTTCCTGATGTGAGCATTTAGGAAAATGGCCATTTTTATTAGTCATTTATTAAAATTTTGGACATTTTAACTTTCAGACAACTTAATCAGGCATTCCAAATGTCCAGCAATTTGCCAATTTCAGCAGTACATGACTCAGTGTTTGCTATTGGAAAGTCTGGATACATGCCTCTAATGCACATCAGCATTAGAGGTTTTTTTTACTGGTGATATCTGAGCACAAAATTCCATATCAGGGAAAGAATTGAGAGGAGTTGCAACCTACTAATCTTAACTAGTCACTTGGTCTCAGAATTTATATCTAACATCAGGCCTGTAATTGTCAGTGTGATGTGTAAGAACCCTTATGGGTGGGAATTACAAGCTTACAACTTCACTTCCATGTAAGTCCAGTCTGTAGTCCATAGAAAACTACAGGTGTCTGGTCAAGGTCTTTGGTATTGGTTGTAATGGTTGTAGTTTTGTTCTTAATTATTAACAGATCTGTTATTACCGGTTCTGTCCCTTTCTATTTTAAGAGTAGCATTGATCCCTTTGCTCTAAGCAGCAGAGACCAGTGTAATAATGGCTGCCAGTAATACGTTGGAGGTGAAGCAGATTGTCACCCAGGTAAGGCAGTGAGCAGATAGGTGGACTTTTGTCTCATGATGGTGATCTGTCCAGTTGTCATCATGCAAATTGTTCCCATGCATTGGAGACTAGGGGTCAGAGTTTGCAAGAAAACCTGTTCAAGTTCAGACCAAGCAAACAAAACCTGCAAGAAATTCTGGCTCATGTTGACGGCCTTGGTGTGCTACTGTTAAGAATATCTTGTGTTACACGTGTTTGTTGACGACCAAGCCTTTAATAAAAAGAGGAATTCCACTTGTTCTTTAGTCAAACTCTGGTTAAAGGAATGACTTCTGTCCACACTGAAAAGTTTTCCTTGGAGAATAAGCAGGATCAGGACGACCACTATACAGCCCCGTCCTGTGAGAGTTTGGTGGATCCAGATGGGCTAGATTTAGGTTAGATTTGAAAAAACACAGTGTGGCCTCACTGGAGGTCTGCCAGACTGTAAGATGACTTAAGATAGGGAGGAACTCTTGGACCGAACTAGAGGACCTCTCTGGAAGGGGAAGTGCCAGAGGCCTCAAGAGAAGCCTTGCCCATCTTTCAGGCTAAGGTCACAGAAGCAGCCCAACAGTCCTGCAAAGTGGCAGCTTTGGATGTTAGGCAAAGCTTCATAGAAGTAGTGTGTGGTCATGGAACATTTTTCTTGTGTCTGTGCATGGGGTGCCTTGGTGACTGTAGCGCTTCTGGGATGAATGGATGGATAAATCTCAGGTTCTCATCAAAAAAGCTCAAATTCCAGGTAAGCAATGCTGTCTGTTCAAACCAGAGAGTTATTTAACAAAATTGTAATAGATGTGCACTGTTCATCTGTAGTCTATCTGATTGTCCAGCCCCCCTGTTGTTACTACAAGTGACTCAAGTGTCTTTGTCACTGTATCTGCAGGTTACAGCAAGTCCAGTGGTGAGTAACAGATTATCATATGTGATGAGAATGATCACCAACTCTAGCAAAATAACTTCACAATTGTATAATGTGTTAACCACACAAACGGGTGTCTCTTTTATCTCCACATCACATGTTCACAAATTTACATTTATCTGCTTCTCACTTATCTGTCCGAGATCAGTCCAACAGCCGCCTGAGGCCGCACTCTTTATCAGATATTTGACAGACATGCCTCACTCAGAGTGGTGCAGTTCAACAAGGTAATTTGTCAGTCCCAAAACTTCAAAAACCTGATATCTGTAATGACTTTAGCCCCCCAAGCTCTGTTTGGCTGTTGCGCACCTTGCATGTTGTCTCACCTGACGTCTCTCCCATCTTTTGTAGTATGTTCTCTGCACTGATTTAACAAGGTGAAGACCACTAGTTTGTATTTAAACGGTATCTTTTCTCTCTGTTAGGGCAGGTGTTGTTTCTGTCTGTACAGAAGGAAGTGTCAACAAACATGTACACCATGTGTGGAAAGGGCATGGAAGCAAAGAGGAGAGACAGCAGTTGTATTTCCAAATTAAAATTACAAGCAGACGTGGTGATTCTAACCCGTGCGAGTCTTTATTTGGGCAGAGCTAATGCATTAGCTACCTGATTTACTGGTTTTACTGCTTTTATTGTAGCTCCATTGCTTCTTTTCACTTTAATCACCCATTTATTTATCTAACTAATCGTGACACAGATTGCAAACACAATAGAAACTGTCTGTCAGTGTACTCTACAGAATACGTGTTGCACAAAATGTTCAGAGGCACTTGAGGATCATTTTGTCAGTTCATGTGATTGTGGTTGCATCTTGTGAGGGTACATAATAGTATAGTTTGTTCCAATGTTTTCACTTTTTTAAATGAGTACACCAAGTTTATTTTAATCCGTTCAAACAAATGTTATCCAAAGTAAATGATTCCATCTTAAATACACACTGCTATAAGAAGCTCGCAATGCGATTTCTAGGATGATTGAAACCAGCACTTGATTAGAGCAAAACACCCTGAAAGAATATCGGGGAGAAAATCGTCAGCTTGTCATTATTATGTCTGAATCTTAGGATATAAACTTTTACATCTTGTACCAGAGACAGATTGTTCCCATTATTATCCATTATGAATATTTTTATACATCTCTACCTGCGGACCTGAATTACAGCACCAAACGATGCAGTGAGATCTCTGCATGTTCTGTTAGTGAATCTGCATCAATCATGTTTTATTTTAGCTCGGTGTGCGGTGACGCAACACATCACATATTTGTTTGAAGGAAATGGCATAGGCCAAAGCAAAAAAAAACAACATCAGCCATATCAAAGATGGGTGGGCGTGGAGCGTTCCAGCCTTTTTCACAGTGGGTGGAGGTACCAGCCTGCCTTTCTCCTTTGTACATCTTACATCTGGAATGGGCACATTTTTTCGAACCCTCTTTTCCAAATAACATCTGCAGCTAAAAAGCCAGACAGGTAGTTAGAGTTGATTGGTCATGGATGGATTTTCTCTCTTTCTCTCTATGTTCTCTTTCTATGTTGCTCCCTCCCTTTTTTTTCTATTCTACAAAGCCCAGAGGCTAGTATTTCACTGATTACAGAGTCCCTCCATTTGAATGGTCGTTTGTGTATTGTCAGAACAAAGGGGGCGAGCGGCCTCTGAAGAGGTGCTAGACAGGGGAATGGATTGGGCTCAGCGATTAGGATGAGTGGAACTGCAGGTTCAGGCTAGCTTTACCGGAGCAGAGAGAAACTCCACTCCAACTGCTGAGGGTCCTTTACTGACTGGGAGCAGAGGCTGCAGCTGCACTTCAGTGCAACACATTGTAAAGCTCCTTAGGAGGGCAAAGAGTTTTAAAATTGACTTACAATTAATAAAGCTTGAGTTTGCTTGTCGCTCTACAAAGATGAAAGCATGGATTATTGTTCAGGTAAAGGGAGTAAATTGTAAAGGGTCTGGACTCCCCTCTTCTAGAAGAGATCGCTGTTGTTTCTTTTAAACAGTAACATGATAAGTGCGTGTAGCACGTTAGCAAACGGAGCAGGACAGACAGGATAGCGAGACAAATAGTTTTTAAGCTAGGACCCCTGGCCTTTTGCTGTATTTCAGTATCCCTGCACTCTGCTTATGATGACAATGTTCCCTGTGATGGGTACCTAACAGCTGATCATGCAGACTGGTTGGTGGATGATTCCTGTTTTTGAACATTAGATCAACAGTGTTTCCTCTAGACCACAGTCAACTTTTATCTATGTTTACATGTTAACACGTTTCAAACATTTCACCATGCTTTGTGATATGTACAACTATGTGACGCTGAAAGTCAATTTGTTTTGACTGAAGACACATTGAAGATTTGACATCACTTCACTTGTGTCTGCTCGATACTGTGTGTGGGCAGGAGACAAGAACACACCACACACATGGCAGGAAAGTCACAATAAAAGACAATTAGTGTGTATTTATATGGTGAATACCTTAATACTTCATGTAAAGACAGCACTGACTTAAAGCCCTGCATTGTCCCATTCAATTCTCTTTTTTTAGTTAAAGTGAGGACACATTTTAAGACATTATCGAATGTCATCTAAAGTTCAAGAACCTGGTAAATCTGCACAAGCCGAGACCATTCACACGTGTTTCCAGGTCTGAACGGTTGCACCTGAGGAAGTGCTTTTCAGGCAACACAGTAATGAGATAAACGTTAGCCTGACAGCTTTCAGCTTTGAACACTCACTTAGTACTTCTCACCCCTAACATGAAGGTAATGACTTGAAATCAAAGTGCTCATCAAATTATGTGGGTGGGTTCAGGTCACACTCTTGGTGGGCTTCAAACTCCTTTTGATTCTAAAGCATCACCTTTTCAAAGCTGTTTTCAAGCTAATTTTTAATTTACTCTGGGCCTTTGTCTCATTAATGACATCTATAAACCGCCATCCATCAGGGGTTCATGATCCGTTTAAACACAGCAGGGCACCAAAGTGTTTTTGATAACTGTCAAATAATCACACATTTTGTGTGAATGAGTCAAACCTTCTGGCTGGTTTGTGAGTCTCAAAGCAATTTTATGCCACATTACCAACAACCAGAACTTTAATTTGGTAATTGTGGCTATCCAAGAAAACGATTATGGAATCGTTCAATTCAAGGGGAGAAAAAAAAATTAAAGAGCTAACAAAAAAACACTTACATCATTTTATTTCCCAAACTTTCAGCACTAGTCCACCCAGCTCTGAAGCCTTATTATGTCATTAAAGCACTCATATTGTTCAACAAGAGGCTGCGAACAGAAACAGGACTTTCTGATTACCTCTGCTCGTCCAAGGGAGTAGACATTTATCTGTCAAACACGGGCCAAAAAACTTAGAACACATGATGTCTGTCGGCTGATTGTTATTTAGTTGTAGCACTGTGACACATTTTGGCAGTTTGTCTGTACTAAGCAATGGCCAAAGAATTCATCCAAGCATGAATAGTTTAGTGAGGTCTTCAGAATTCACATGTAGTCGCATTAAGTTATTGCACATGTGAGCAACTAGCAACAAGACAGCCCAAACTTTTGTTTATGTTTTTGGACAACTTTAGACTCCCTACTGCACTGGAGATGGAGCAAATCATCATTAATGTCAAACAGGCCACTGAAGCTAATGGAAACATTAATATGTTGGACATAGACTGTGTTGCTCAGAGATGATTTGTTAAAAAGCGATGCTTTAATTTTCACCCTTCACTCCCAGGGCCTCCTGCCTGCTCCCAGATTCTTCTTCCCTTCAAGGCAAAGGCCTAAATGCTGCTTAATGACTCCATGCAAACAACGTGTGACGGGGGACAAATTACCAAAACACTTCCTGCTTCTTTTTTTTTGTTCTCCTCCCTCTTCTTCAGGTGATACATGAAAGGTCTCTGAGGTAGCTGCTTCACTTTGCCCTTCCCTCCTCTGGCTCCTTTCTCCGTCACCCTCCACAGTGTCAAGGTGTCGCGACCCCATTGCGACCCGGACCCACACTAAGCGACTGAATTTTCAGTAGCCTGATGATCAGCAGTGTGAAAATGTGTGATGTGGGGGTAGGGTCAGCATCTACTAATGGGGTGAGGCTGAGTCTGCAGGAGATGAGAGGAAGAGGGCCGTTCCATTTAGGTCTCACATGCTTGTCGGTCTGTGACTTCTACTTTAAAAAAAAGCTTCTGGGTGGCTTATATGATTCAGTGGTCACCCCTCGGCATCAATCGCTTCACCTTGAGAATTTGAATGGGACGCATGCCCCCCCCCCTCGCCCCCCAACACACACACCACAGCTACCGACCCCTCCTTCGTGGCCCTGGCACCCCTTCTTTCCTTTAACTCAATATGTCCGTGTCAGAGATGAAAGTGCGAAGTGGGAGGGACGCGGAGGGGGTCCTGACACTAATGTAGTACATTGGGCTTCACTTACTGATCTGCCAAGTTCTTTTGTCAAGTCTTAAATGCCTGCTAGGGTCCTTTGAACTGTTGAGCGCTCGCCCGCCCTCAGATGCCTCCTCTTTTAGCTTCAATGAGATATCCTCGGTGACATTCCCACAGTCCCGTTGCCGCAGACGGACACGCATAACTGCACGGAAGCGTCGAGGTTCAAATTCAAAGACTTGAAAGGACTCTTCTGAGAGTCGTCTGAGCAACGTCATTCGCAAACTTTTCCAGAACACCTGACTCAAAAAAGTTCATTTGGTTTTCAAGAAAATTGAAAGAGAACTTTGGGCCGATGTGGCTTCAGAGGAACATTTCAGGCACCGCTTGAGAATCTGGTTTGGAGGCACTTTCATTGGCTGCCAAGCACAGCAAGCCAGGTAAACTAAGACCTTTAACTTGCTTGCTTGTTTTTCTCACTCCCTCACTCTTGTCAGCTAATCTGTGTGGGTAACCTTATCCCAACTCTTGAGTGGCTGCCCCCCCCCCCCCTTTCCCCTCCTTCACCTCCTCCTCCTCTGAGCCTTTGGAACTGGACTGAAACAGCTCTCCCCATTCACAAAGCTCTCTCTTGTTACGCTTCTTCTCCACTGGCAACCTGAATTTGATTGATTCTAACTGCTTTATCAGATTTTTTTTTCTTAAAAAAAAAACACATCAGGGGACCATCTTTTTCACAGTGAAGATGAAGGGGAAATTCACCCCACCCAAAAACACAACACAAAGCAGATTTTACTACAATCAGAGATATTGTTTCTACAATTTCTGTAATTTTTGTTTAAAAATCATTGAAAAAAAATGAACATAAATCACATCTTGCTAGTAGCCCAGAAAATCTACAGAACATGTTGTCAACAATTGATATTGTAGAAATAAAACAGATTTTCTGCTCTTAAACTGACCAACATTTCAAGTCTGCTCAGCAGATGGATGTTAAGTTTTTCCATGTGTAAGAGTTGCATCAATTGTTTTCTTGAATGAGGTGGAACAAATTTTTTGACAAATAAGTCATAAAAGGTGCAGTGCCAGACTTTAGTCTTTGATTGACCTTAAATAAGATCTTTTTGTCAGTCAAATTACAGGCAGGTCAGAAAAAATATTAGTCAGCCTCTGTTGTTTATGTTTGGAGAATAAATCTGTCCTCTGTTGGTCAGATGCCAAAGCAAAGTGTCTGGCAAAACCATCCAAACACTGGCTGGTGGCCATTGCTGTTCTCATTCTGATAAAACCTTCACCTTTTTTGTCACGAGTGGAGATACTCCTCCTCCTTGTGTCTCACAGGTGGCGTCCAAGCTGCTGCTTCCCTCTCTCTCTCTCTCTGTCTTCCTTCTTTTTTTCTGGATTTACAGTCATGCTCCGAGAAGTTTGTCACAAACATGTGCTTGATGAGTGACACCACGATGCTGGCTCTATCACAGCCAGTGCAGGTAATTGCTGTTTATCACGGTGCCTTTAAAACATTTGTCAGCTGCCTTTTATTTTGGGGGCTTTCAGGGAAATCGTCTTTATCAGCCGTAAGCTGGATGCTAATTTAAGCCTCATTGGATCAAACAATCCCAAAGCCTTATATTTGTAACGAAATTATCATTCTGGATAATTACTATTTGCACTATTTTGCTGTGATTTCCCTCCCTGAGGCTGACAAGGCTAAATTAGTCATGATATTAGACATGAGTTGCGTTACAGGGGTTATTACAGTGCCCTGTGGTTGACAAGATCAACCATGAATCACTGAGTTAACCCCAAAGATGCAACTTTGTGATTTAACTTACCATAAATCATAGCATGTTTTGAGGTTAATCATTTCCTGCTTTTTGTTTATTTTGCTGTTTTGACATCAGCATCTGGATCTCTTAGCTAAACACTCCTTTTCATGTGAGCTGCAGGAGCCTCTTTGAAATCCCCAGCATGGGAAGTTATGTATGTAATCATTTAGATTCATTTTGAATATCAATGGGGCAGGAATCCCGAGGATCCAGTTTTAATGGGACAATAAAGGCAAACCACAAAGGTTTTTTCTTCTTCTCTCTCTCTCTCTCTTTTTTTAATGGCAGCAGGGATGTGGGCTCATTTTACTGCTTCCAGCTCTGAAGTACTTGTAAACACATTCACACCTCTCTTTCATTTAAATGCGGGATAAGTTATAGCACATTATTGAAAAAAATCAGGAACAACAACATGCATTTGAATGCTGTCTGGGAGAGAGAGAGGCCAATCCACAAACCAGCGGCACTTTAAAACGCACAAATAACACACAGAGAGAGGCGCAGTTTCTGTAGATGTTACAACACAGCATATCTGCGTATTTTAACGGATAAAAATAATGTGCCAAAACTAGTGAAAAACTGAATATCATTACGCGTAAAAGCGTCATTTTGATCAAAAATGAAGACAAAACAGTCAAAAACAAACTTAAATTATGATGTGCCAGATTATTTCATTTTATTGATTTCTAATTATATCAAAATCTCATATAAATATCTGATTTAAAAATCAAACTTAAATCTCCTTGTTCAAGTTTTTTGCGCAGCGCTTTGCCCACCGAGAGGGAAAAAAAACCCTCTCCAAGCTGATGGTCTCTCAAAGATTATCCTATCAGGTGCAAACCCCTGACATGTTTCCTCCCACCAACAACAAAAAAGCCTCACTGTGCCCAAATCTCAAGCCGCAGACGCACAAACACCACTGACAGGCACTGCTGCGCCATCATCAGCCCCCGAACCTCTCCAGGGATCCGCTGCTGCTGCTACCGCTGCGATTCTAACACATTTTTCCTTTTGAAAAACACAACTTATGTTTGGATAAGTTTTGTTGTCCGCATTTAGCGACTTCTTCTTTTTGTTGGACGTCCGTTTTTTTTTTACTCTTCGGCGCATTTATTTTAGCACTTAGTAGAATAAAATGACCCATGCAAGGTGTAGAAATCCCCCACAGGTACGGACGGAGCTGAGGAGTGTGTGATTTTTGGAGGAGCGGGATTGGCTTTGAGGGGAAACTTAGTTGTAAGAGCGCAAAACTCAAAAGGATATTTTTTTTTAAGAGAAAGGGCATTTTTGGAGAGGTTGAATACTGACTGCACGCCTGGCACCGATTTAAGGAGACGTTATTTCGCGGAGGACTGAGCTGAGAGAAAGAAAAAAAAAAACAATCTTCTGGATAATTTCCCCCAACAAGGAAGCACCCAATGTTGCACTCCGTAACTCTGCTGCTGCTCTCCCGTCATCTATCCTTACATTGGGATTCAATCTCCTATTTACCCCCGGAGTTGTGTGCGTAAAAAGACGCGCAGGGGAGCGAAAGCGAGCGACAGAGGGAGCGAGCGAGAGAGAGAGAGAGGGAAAGAGGGGGGCGACTCCGCCAACCTTTCCTGGGACTCTAAATCTGTGGAAACAGGTGTATTTCAGCTGTATTTCTGTGAGCCAAGATGTCTCTTCTGCCTTCAAGGTTCATATACCTGTAAGTAATTCACATTTGTTTGCTTGTTTTTACGCATAAAAAGCATGCATTCTCACCAATAGAAGTCGCCAAAAACTTCATATTTGTGCGTTGTTGTCATCCAGGTAGGCTGCGTTTATTTTTCATGTAATTGCCTGTGTGATTCACTCCCCTCCTCTCTTCTCTCTCCCCACTTTAGGTGTTTACATTTTCTGGTACTCTATTTCCAGCTACAGGTATGTTTACACCCATGTTCAGCTGCTTTTTGTGTGTGTGTGTGTTTTGCATGATGTTTCTGCACTCATATCTTTGGTACTTTGCATAAAATAAATTGGTAGTTGGACGGCAGATATGTGTTGTTTGATTCAGTGTTAAAATATTGTGCACAAAAATATGGAAAATACAACGACTATTAATCCTAATCAGCGCCTTTAATCTAAACGTAACAACCTGTTGTTTTTGTTAGTTTGGAATTCAAGTAGCCATTTCTGTGTTTTACAACAGAACTGTGTAATACATATTTGGATCCCTGAGGTTAAACGTGGTTCTCTGAGCAGATGGCTCGTTTGGCGCTTTGTTGCCTCATTTTTTTTATTAGTCGCGTCTCACTTTGAACAGTAATGATTTGCAGACATCCTCAGCTAATTGACTGCGCGGTGTGATTTAGATACGAAGCAGACAGCACGCTCCCTCTGTACGTGAATATTCCATGTAGCATTTTGTTTTTATTATTATTTTCTTTTGACTAAATGAACCAGAGGTGCTCAGGTTTTTATTAAAGATAAATATAAATCTGAGAGAATGTCAGTTGAGAAGTTTACATTTGACCTTTGGGGGACCCTCAGAAAATCAGCAGCTCTCTGGATAAACATCCAAAAGTATCCAAAGTAAAAAAAAAAAAATGAATATCCTGAATATTCCAACAGAGGAAGCACAAACAGAATCAACTCCTCAACCACAGGAAACGATGCAGAATTGTGGGAACATATATAAGATGGACCGATTGTTATTTTTATATGTGATTGTGATCAGATTAAAGATGCAGGAGCAGCCTTTCATCCTCCTGTCATAATGTTACCTACAGCTAATCCTCCTCCACCTCATGCTGTGGTTGTGATTTTACAAGGAAAAACAAAAGAAGTAACCACAGTTTTAAGTTGGTTTTGAATGCACTGCCAGCATGCAAGAGCGTCTTTTTGTGTAAGTGTGTGACCCTGTCTGTCTCTGTGTGTGTGTGTGTGTGTGAAGTAGATAGTGAGGTGTATCTGTAGATGGATGCGACAACTAAGCTTCCTCGGTGAAGATGAGTGCCAGACTTTTGAAGTTTCAACCATATCCGTTTTCATGCTGCGTCTTTGAAGAAAGGAGACGGGGTGATAAAAAAAAAAGACTGTTGTCGCTTGCTGTTCACCTCAGCCATGTGCTTAGGCTTGCCTTTCCCCTCCACAACACCAAACACACCTTTATGTTTGTTTAGAGATGGGAAGATTTGGGATAAATCCCTCAGCAGCCCAGTTAGGCCGTGTTTTGTTGAGTGCTTCTTTGAGGTTCATGTTGAGAGAGAGAGTTGATGATGTTGATTTTTGGAGCAATTTGGCGCAGAGTTTAGGAAGAATTTTAGTGGTGATCAAGCTTGTTTTCTAGTTCACATCATTCTCTGGGACACAGAGAGTGCAGACATAAAAGCACAAATGAAATGTTTAATGTCATTTCTGATGGAAATTTGCAGAAAAACCTGTCAGTTTTGGCAGAACCCTGGTCCAGGAGGAGCTAAGGAACTATAGCTTTAGAGATGGCTGGCCTTTTTTTGGCATGTGTCATCTGTGGTGAAATAAAAGATACATTAAATAGAGGGTGGTGTGTTAAAGGCGCGTCTGTCTTACAAGTTGTATATTATAAGTGTGTTTTCCAGTTGAAAAAAATCCCATCATGCAGACAGAGAAGCCCTCAATCTGTTTTAAACGACGTGGTGCCTTGTACTTAATATTTACACTTCGTATTGGAGTATTATATAATTTGATTGTATCCAGCCTCTCATTGCATCATGCCAAAAGTAACATCATGGGTGTGTTTCCTAAATGTCAACAGCCACAGAAGCTGTGTGTCCCAGTTCAGGCGCTGGATTCTCCGAGGTTTCTGGACTGAGTAGAGGCCGTCACAACCCGATGGGCATTTGAGGGCAAACCTGTGCACGTCGATGTCTGAACATGCCTTTGATTTTGGTTTCTGGGAGGTTAAGCTTGATTTTTGTGGACCACATCACTTTTTGACACCTGGTTCAGAGGAGGTCTGTCAGGAGCCTTAATGGGATTTTACAGATTTGCAGAAGTTGTTTATTTTCCCCCCTCTCTGATTTTTTTTTTTAGGATTTGTTCTTCTGATGCTATAGTTTCCCATCATGTTCATCCACACTACATGTCATTAATTTGCTGAAGTTAGAATAACAAGAAGTCAGCCTGTGTAATGTGTATATAATTAGCCACCTGAGAACAGCCACATAAAAAGCCATTACTGTGCAATTACCACACCATACAGCTGGGGAAATGGGATCTTGGCGTGAACTGAGATTCCAGGGCTTCTGAAAGTATACGTTTCCTCTCACTCTTCCACATGTTGGGTCACAGTCGCTCGTTCTGAGATGCCGCAGGATTCTGCGATTTCCTCTGTTTTTTTTATGTTAGGTCTGAGCTGACTCATAAACAGGGAGGCTGGTGAGCTCTGAGAAAAGGTCTTCCACAGGAGAGTTTTTGTGGTTTCAGGTGCCTCTTTCCATCACTGCTCCGCCTGCTGCGTTTCCTAATTTATGGACTCCTCTTGGCCTGCAGGCAGATATTTGTTTGATGATAGTGCAACAGGTCTGGATGCTTCAGGTGTATAATTGCTGGTGGCTTGCTTGCTTGTGGAAATGGAGTACAGGTTTCTCAATATTGCCCCGAGGCACAATACAGGCCAACACAGGGATTCACTGTAGGCTTTGCACTTGTTCAGTGGGATTTCTACTCAAACTGTGACTTCATTAACATGTCTTGTAACATAGTCAGCAGCTTGTAAATGCATTGCATATAAAATGTCCCAGCTGAAGACAAAATGCTACAGCCACCATTTCCAGGTTGTTATCTCAGTCTTTAAACCCTGAAGCAGAATTTTTTGACACCAGTCCCATAAAAACCAACAGAACACATTACTATCAACACCTGTGCAGTGACGAGTGCTCACAGTCTGTCTCTTTCTTCACTTTCTGTCTCTCTCTCTCTGTACAGGAGTCCCAGCAGAGCTCTGCTGATTTCAGGTTTTACATTGAAAACCACACGAGAAACCCAGACGACCTGAGCCGAAAGCAGGTCCGGATCTACCAGCTCTACAGCAGGACCACTGGGAAACACGTTCAGATCCTGGGGAAGAAAGTCAATGCCAACGGCGATGATGGGGGCAAGTATGGTATGGGAGAACTCCTGTGCATCTCACCTGACACTTTAGAAATCAAACCTCAGCTACCACACAGGTTTTGGTTCCTGAGAGTCGCTCTCACACCCACCTGCAGCTTTGGCTGTAGTTTAAGCCTGTGATGCCTTCACTCACTTGACATTAACCTGGTCAGTTGATTCTCTGGCCATATATTGACAGAAAGTCTGGGACTGGGACAGTAGATTTGGAGTTTTTGGTGCATCCTTCCAATGTGAATGGAGAAGTGAAGCTCTTCTGACATGATGTGTTTTTGGGTTTCATCAGGGTTGTTTGCAAAAACCTTAAGAAGCTAAATGCACTATAAAGTGTTGTTGTTAAATGCACAATAATCTTTATACTCCCAGCAGCTCCGTGTGTGTGCATGCTCTGCTTCCTGTTTGGACTACCTCCCCCCCCCCAGATCAAAAACAGAAAATGGAGTAAATTGATGGTCAGTAAAGTAAAGCCGTCTTTGATGTAGGGGTACAAACACAAAGCAATAGGACCCGTGTTGTGCTTCCCTGCAGATATTTTTGCTCATAACAGCTGACTCACGGCTCTAAAATTGCCGGTCTTGAATGCCTCTGAGTGAGTGTGTTCAGTCACAGATGCGCGCCGAGGCGAGGTTTCCTCACTGCTTGTTAGAGCTTGAGTGGAAGCAGATCCAATTTTTCCCATGAGGCTTTGCCAACTCTAACCTCCACCCCTCCCCTTGTACCCCCACACCTCCTCCTCCTCCTCCTCCACCTCCCCATCCAGCTGCAGTACCTGGCACCTGTGAACTCCTTTGCACTCACTAATAACACTCAGAGAGATACTCTTAATTCACTCTCAAATCGCTGCAAAGACCCACAAACTACCACAGGAGAAATATATTGCTTCACAGCAGAGCTCTCAGTCCATATCTGCACAACTAAAGTGAGGAGGCATCAGGATTCTTCTGTGGTATTAGTGCAGCACATTCATTACCGTTTAGAGACTTTTCCAGTCCATTGTAAGTGACGTTCACTAAGAGGGTCACTGCGAAAGCTTTTAAACTGATAAAAGCTGCAATCTGGACTTGAAGCTGCAGTTTCCAGTGTTTTTGACAGGTGGCCTCTGGCTGCGGTCAGGATATGGCTGCAGCTCACATTATTCATATTACAGCGATGCACAAAAAAAAGATTTTTTACTGAGAATCATCCATATCAATGTTGTTTTAATAAAAATAAATCCACCTTTTAGACTATTCAAGTGTCCTGTTCAGATGTTATGGATTATTTTGTAGTGTAAATTAAAGTACCACATTCCTTCTTTTGTCAACTAAATGCCACTTGTTAGTGGTGCTGATGAGATTCCTCTTTGTGTTTGTATTCCACTGGAATTACAGCGCGACTCAAGGATTTCATTAAGTTTTGCAGATGGCTTCAGCTGCCAGATTCAAGATCAAACCATTAGTGGTTTACCCAGAGATGGGGTTTGGAATGGGGTCATAGACAAAGGACAAGTTACAGTGAGGAGGGCAAATATAGTTTTATCTGATGTTCTGGGTCGAAGCTTCATACCTGAGGTTGAATTTTTGCAAAACCAGCAAAGAGTGAAAAGGCCAAAGTGTTGTCAAGTGGCCCCAAATCTTTTCATTTACTTCATGTGTAAGCCAATCTTGTTATTGATTTATAGGCGAAGGTCCAGGCTATAAAAGGTCTGTTCTTCACATCCAGAACAGGGAAGGAAAAGAATCACAGAGAAGGGGGACTTTTTTTTCTACCTTTAGGACAGGTTACCCACACACCAGGTTGATTTTTTTTTTTTTTTTTTTTTTTTAGGATGGGGGTTTACTTCTGCCCCCGAGCCCATCCCCTCCCCTTCCACTATTCTTTCCCTCCCTTGCTCCCTTGAGCGCTACTGAATGGCCCTGTGTGTTAAACAAATGGATCATCTTAACTTTTTGATTGAGTGAGCACAGACTAAAGGGAACTTGAAACCTAATCCTGAGGGGCACATAACCGCTCCACAAATGTTTGGCAGATCTCTTTTGCTAGTCGAAGAGGCGAGCAGAGACAAAGGTGACCTCGCAGGGGTTAACATTTGGGATGGGAGGTGGAGGGGTGGACGGAAAAATAAAAGAGCCGCCGGGATACATCTTTAGAGTGGATTAGTGCTGTGTCAGGTTGAAGTGACGGTGGCTTTGTTGGTTTGATGTCACGTAAAGGATGTTTATTACACCTCATCTATACAACAAACGGGCTCAAACATATTTTGGTTTATATGTATGGGAATGCATAGAGCGTGTGTAGGTGTTAAAGAGACGACCCCTAAATGAGTCTTTCTGTTTTTTTCTTTTCCAGCTCTTCTTGTTGTGGAGACAGAAACGTTCGGGAGCCACATTCGAATAAAAGGAAAAGAGAGCGAACATTACATTTGTATGAACGAGAAGGGCAAAATAGTTGGAAGGGTGAGTATCAATATATTAAGATGTCTGATATCAAAATGAATATTTTAAGCTGTTAATCCGTGCTGAATTGAACGCAGCCTCAGATCTGCTTTCTCCTGCTGTTTTTGTACACCCTAACAAAACCCCTTTGATAACTCACAGCCATTCTTCCATTACGTAATCGGCCTACTCCTTTGACACTCGATCAGTCAATTACGGACTGCAATCACCACAATGCATTGAGAGACTAATGGTCACTTAGGAGGAATGCCATTGCAATTATATCACTTAGTCACACCAGGTGGCCGCAGAGCGCGGGATGCCTGCATGTGACTCTGCAGACGGCCGATATGGAAAAGAAGTTAATATTTGAAAACGTTTAGTGTTCTTCGGAGGCACACATGTGATTTTGTTGCGTTAATAACTCATGCTGTCGTCATTGGTGGGGCCGCAGTAATTCACACAAGTTTTCACTCACTCATTACGGTCATCTGTTAGAAACATAGGCCACGTTTTGAGTTTTTGTTGCAGGGGCCTCATTTGTTTAAAAAAAAAACAAAACAACATGTTCTTTGACAGCTTTCCTTCGAACAGCATCGGATTATTATAACAAATTATGCACAATAATTTCACTGTAAGACACACAATAACAACATCCATCCTCTTTAAACAGCATGTTTACTGTGTAAACACACACATTAATATGTCTTCATGTTCCTACTTTCTGATCTGGCATATTTTTTAAAAATATCAGTCTATTCTTTTCATTATGGCACCCATCACATCTATGTGTGGCTCAACCATGAGGACATGATTTACTATATTCACAATTTAATCTCAGACATTGTTGAAAAAGTCTGTGATTTCATATTTCATCCCATACATATATATCTGTACAGCCCAGGCCAGGAGGCAGCTAGATTAGTTTAGCTTAGCTTAGCTTAGCTTAGACTGCTTGAATAAACTGTACGGTAATCCGGGCTTCCTTGTTGTCTAGCAGAGATAATGTTGCTTCTTTTGCCGCTGTAATTATTTAGAATAAATAAGGTATAGACGTAATGTCACCTCAGAGAACAATAACATAATGAGAGCTGTAATTAGATGTTGGTGTCCTGACTTAAACAAGGGCTCATGGCTCCAGTGGATTGCTATAAAACCTCATTAGTCTCATTTCACAATAAAGTAAAGGGTGTAAAGATGTCCAGCGCATTTTAAAGTGTAGATATTTACCTTAAATGAACTCTACTAAAAAGCCTTTTTTCTTCTGTCTGACATGACTGATTCTGTTGAAATAAGACCGTAGAGTGTTAATAATTAATGTCATACCCTTTTTTTTCGTCTTCCAGCCCGATGGAAGGAAACAGGAGTGCGTCTTTATCGAGGAATTCCTGGAGAACAACTACACGGCTCTCGTGTCGGCCAAGTACAAAGGATGGTACCTGGGCTTCAACCGGAAGGGCCGGCCTAAGAAAGGCTCACGGACCACACAGAGGCAACAGGAAGTCCACTTCATGAAGCGGCAGCCGAAAGGCCGCGTGGATCCGCTGCAGGAGTTTCGTTTCACTACAGTAACTAAGCGGACACGAAGGGCTCGGCGATTAAAACCCAACCCCAAGAGGAACTGATGGGAGCAGCACTAGTTTTCCTCAATATGGAGGAGGAGAGAAAAAAAAAACAACAACTCAAAGTAACTGAAAAACTCAAGCTTCTTAAAAAAAATCACCTTAAAGACTTCACTTCTGTAAAAGAAAGACAGACGGAAAAGAACAAAAAAAAAGATGTTTTATTTTTGTATTTCAGGATGACTGAATATTTCCTAACTCTTGGATTCTTCTGGGTTGATGTCATTGTGCTAACGTGTCTGTCATGTTATTTATACTGGATAAACTAAAGGACCTCTGAGAGAATTCCTGTCGCCGTCGTCCTCAGCCACGTCTGAACTGCGAGCTGAAGGCATACTTTCTTTTTCTTCTTTTTTTTTTTTTTTGACAATGGGAGCTGAAGCGGGAGCTGACGCAATGTTATAAAAATCAGCCAACTAGAGATTTATTGGAATACCTGTCGGTTTTTGTTTGTGTTGCCCCTGACAACGCGGATCCCATACTTTCCACTGGAATTAGACACCATGGAGATGAAACGGAGAGAGGTGGCAGTTTGCAGGTGACACTGTGCTGCCGGGATAACTGTGTAGCTTTGAGTGCAATATTTTACAGGTCTCTCTCTCTCTCTCTTTTTCTTTTGCTTTGTTTTTTCCATATGTCTCTCAACCTCAGCTCCACTCGTGTCTCCTGGAATGCACTCCTCAGTGTGTGTGTGTGTGTGTGTGTGACATTTCCATGCAGCCTGTGATTCAGCTAAAACACGACATGCTTTGACTAGTCAGGCACCCGTCGTGGATTTAGTCCTGTTTAAACAGCAACAACAAAAAAGAAAAAAAAAACAATACAAACAAAAAAATATAGATTCATAATTCCACACTGTCTTCCAACTTCATCACATGTGGGGATGGATGTTAATCCTCTGGGACTCATCTTATCTATCAGCTCTTCCTCAGCTGTTGATCCAGAAAAGGATGCATTGATTCTTTTGGAGCGTGAGCTAGCTAGTGTTTTGGAGCTGCTGATGACTTCCTCTACCTCTTTGTTTATCTTTTTAGTCGTCCTGTCTGCGTTCAGTTAATCTCTTTTTCACTCTCACTTTGGAAGAGATGCATTTTGGGAAATCCCTGCTCCTTGTTTGTCAGACGGGACTACTGTGTATCATCCACACATAAACGTCAAAGCTTCTTCTCCTTGGTGTCCAGGATTCAGGGACTGTGGTGGGGGGGGGGGGGGGGGGGGGGTGCCCACCCGCGCCGGCTACCAAGGGGGGGATTTTACAATCGACCCGGCACC
>JAVQJX010109442.1:0-12448 GCA_036025115.1 Ambassis agassizii | reverse complement strand
ACTATATGTCTGTATCTGTGTGCCATTGTATTAGCAAGTACAAAAAAACCCATATAATTAAAAGAGAGGTTGTTAAATATATACAGCACCAACATTTGATTGGCTCACATAGAAAAAGTATTCATGCAAACACAAATGTTATTTTCTACTTTCAGATTAAGATATAACTTATTATATATGATTCAATATAAATATCACAATAACAAGTTATTATTATTCATAAAAATCTCTTATATCAAGTCTGGTTGTGCAGTTGTTTATTTTTCCTCTCCTTTCTACTGAAAGCTGTGAGAATCATCCTCCACCAAGCTTATTTTCTTAAATTATTCTACGACAATACAAGAACTCCACAGGGAGATGTGCGACGAGGTATTAAAATCAATTTGATCTGAGATGTGGGAAACATACTTTATATGTGATCGCACAGGTCTAATGTGCCAGGCTAATTATAGCCTAACAGTGAGAACTCAAAACAGTAATGCTGAGAGTCATCACACAGACGCAACCAAAGATTCAACTGAAAATTTCCATCCCTCCAGGTTTTTTTTCTCACCTTACAGGATTTGACAATGATGATTCCAGAGTTTTTATAATTCTTCTTCTTTTTCTGTTTCTTGGGGTTGATGCAGTCAAACTCCACCTTTAAAGACAGGAGAAGACAGACGAGGTATCAGTATCAGACAATGAGGAAAAAGTAAAAAAAAAAAAAAAAATGATGGGAGTGTGGGTGGGGTGGGGTGGAATGAAACACTGTGGATATTCATGTTTCCACTCGCCGCCTACAGTCGCTCCAACTTGACTGTCAAACTCTGAGATGGTTCATAAGGTAACTACACCGGAGTTGTATAAAATGCAGAAGGAAACCCAACAATACTGTATCAGAGTATGATTTATGTGATGATGATGATGAGCGGGACTGTCTTTAATACTGAAGCCACACAGACACACACTTTAGACAGCGATGTGTTTGATCAAAAGAGACACTGGAGACACACGCTGTACAGACGCATGCCTTAAGTCAGTGAGTCATATGACAGGTAGCTCTAAATGCCTTGTCGTTTTACAGGAGCTCAGCTAAAGGCTGTTTTACATCTCAAAAGCACCTCTTATTTTCTCATCCTCCTTTTTTTTTACACACTCTCTCCGTCTACATCCCCCTTCTCTCTGTCCTGCCTCTATCTTTATGTGCTTGTTATGCTGCACCTCATACACACACACACACACACACACACATCATTACCACACATGAAGCGACTCAGTGGGAAGAACAAGCCATGAGGCTGCTTTGGCACATGCACAGAGCTGCTAATGAATGGCCTGTGTTGGGACCCCTGCATCTTTCTATCTTCAGCAGACCACAAATTCAAAAGTGAATACATCTCAACAGCGTTGGCGATATGCTAATGTGGGCCTGAGCGTTCCAGCTTTATTGTAGACAGATGCAATTAAATGCATTTAAACTCCATATTAAGCAGTGAATGGTAGGAGCTAAAACTAGCATTCACAGAGTTTCAAAGTCAAACCAAGAACCTCTCATTCCAATGCGATGCAGAGAAAAGCCTTTAATGGAGCACATTGCAGAGCCAAGGCCTTTGCACACCGTGTCTGTATTCTTTGTCCGAAAATATATTTGTCCTCAGTATCATTTCATAAAGCTCATAGCCTACTTTCAGTAGATTTAGATTCAGGTGGCAGCACACAGGCGCAGAGGGAGAGCAGTGCCATGGACAGCTCAACCCCTTCAGTTAGCAGCAGTGCTAAATGCAAGAAGCAGTGAGAGCCTAGGGAGGCACCTCCAGTGGAGACAAATGAGGGAGAGTGCAGGAGCCAGAGTCAGGACGGCAGCAGAATCACACCCGCCAGAGCTGTGTGTAGTTTATATTTTTGCAAAAAAGTCATGATAAAATGCATTGGACTGGTCTGGAGTGTGAGAGATGACTTGAGCTCAACTAAGGTAATATGAAGTCTAAAAAGTGAACTTCAGATATCCAAAAATGACATTTAAGCTTGAGTTTCCTATCATATTTTTCCAGACACACACATTAGTAAGATGAGAAAAGTTTTTCGTCACCTCTGAAAGGTATTTGGCATGTAACAATTGAAATGATACATAATGAATTGTGCCTGAAATCTGTCATTTTTAATATGAAGTAATATTTTAGTAATATTACTCATGTTTTCTCAAAGCTGATCTTGAATTTCCCTCCAGATCAATAAAGTATTTATCTCTCTGTCTGAAATCTGGACCTTGTTTTGCCCATTTTGGCTTGCCTGACCACCAATAATGTAATAGCTTGAAAAGAAGCACACCTAAAATCTTAGTGATGTGTCCATTTTTGCACTAAAAATGCATTTGTGTGTGAAGCATTCTTATGACTGTCCACACGCCAAACAAGCAAATATTCTGGGAGAAAATGTAACATTATAGTGATACGCAACGTTGGCAGCAACAAATAATTATTATTACATGGCTTCTGTTACTGTATGCACCTTACAAAAACATAATGAGGTGTGGATGTCGGGGACTTCAGTGGTAGGCATGGCCTTGAGTACAGCATGCTAAAGTAGAGCTGATGCTACAGGGAACCAGGTCCTGTCTTTACTTTAAATGTTACTTGAAATTGTGCACAGTGAGATGGACAGACCCCACTTTGGGAGAATGCTGTTGACCTGAACTGTGCAGGCTCTAGCCATCGTGGGAGACCTGACTCTAACTAAATCAAAATCTAATTATGATCAATGGGGAGGAAGAGACCAAAAATGTAAGCATCTGTATGCACCAGCCCCAGACATTGAAAGGACTGCTGTTACACTGTCTGTAGCCAAAAATGAATCCACAAACACACACTCGTTCACAATGAAGTCAAACTTACCTCCACTGAGTTCTGGGCTTCACTCATCTTAGCAACTGTGGTCTGAAACTCTCCGATGAAGTCGTGGCCTCCATCATTATCATAGTCATAACACAGGACCTGTCATTGTATGAAATACAGCTCATCATTTATTTAGCATTTAGCATTCTCTGGGACTTTTTTTTCACTTTGGAACACTAGCATACATATTTCTATATTTTCATTTTCAGCCTGCACAACTCACCTTGATGTTTCTGTCCACATCTCCATTGCAGAGGGAAATCAGAGGCACAGTAAAAGGCTTCCATGCTGGATCTAAAGTGTTCTTTATGACCTGGAGTGATAGCAGAGCAGACAGAAATAGGCATGTTGTCATTAAATTACACAGCAGCATAAAGTGTATGATGCAGCAGGGGAATTATGTGAACTTGCATTTGTAACCAGAGTTACAGTGTGTCACCTTCTGTACATTAAGCTGAAAATGACAGCTCATGGTTGTAAATAATGACAGTTAGATGAAGGTGCTTTAATCCCTGTTGATGACTCACCTCTGTCCTGTGCACCAGCATCCATTTACCGTCTTCTCCCTGCTTGTGAAACTCCAGGTAGGGGTCAGACTTACCAAAGAAGTCCTGCACAGAAAACACACAATGAAAAAAAAAAAAAGAATCCCTGTTTATGTTCACCTCTACAAATTTGACCAGTGTAATGCTGATACCAAAACTAAAACACACTTTGCTCCATGTGCTGCCCTGAAACGCTGGCTGGATCATAATGAATTTCTGCTTTTTTCTCAATGCTATAACTAACTAGGTTAGCTTTGTGTTACACTGTGGGCTGAGAAAGCCAGCCATTCTGTGACCCATCTGAGGAGAGTCAAACACATGTGTCACCAGCAGTGTTTATGTAATTGCACTCACTGCCTGAAGGGGGAAGACAAGAGTTCTGCATTGTTGGTTGTTCAAATTTGGGTTGTTATTCTCATATTAAAAATCATCTCCAATTTAAAATATCAGCACGTCGGACAGTTGTAAAAGTAACTGTAACCTGTTATCCCATTAGCTGGCAGATAAAGGTGAAGAGTGTGAAGACATTTACTGTATGAGCTTTGTTCATGTCTCCTGAAGTAGCACTCACTCTTGAATGTGAGTGTTTGCATTTGCATCCCCTCAGTGTGTGTGTGTGTGTGTGCAGCTATCTTTGTGAGAGCCAGTTTTTAGGTCCTTTGGTATTAGGGTAAAAGTTAGATTAAAGTTTGGTCTGATGGTAGAGTAGGGTAAGAGGCTAAGGGATGAATTATATATTCGAACGTCCTCACAAAGACAGCTGTACAAGATTGTGTGTGTGTGTGTGTGTGTGTGTGTGTGTACGTGTGGGCTCACCTTCTTGTCCAATTTGCGCCCACTCAGAGTCAAGGTGATGATTCTGTTGTCAGACAGCTCCTGTGCCGTTATCTAATATAACAGAACAACATGACAGCTATTAACATTAAGGTACATCAACAACAACCTGCAGCAGCCTCACAACCATCCTGATCAGCAGCTGCAGCACGCCATTGTAGTAAACAACAGAATGCACATATGCACATGTAGTGTGTGTGTGTGGTGAAGGGACAGACAGGAAGTTTAAGAAAAAGTACATTTAGGATGCATAATCATACCGTGATAGACCCCTTGCCAGCTGGTTTCCCATTGGCTAAAATCAGTGGTCTGTGAAGCTTCTTATTGGACACAATCTAGGAGACCATTTTAGATAGACAAACAGGACGGGAAGCATTTAAGAAGGAATGGTTCAAACAAATTATTTGCATTGAAAAGAAGAAGTCATTCCTCACCACTCCGAGTGTGCAAATGAATTCTCCTAGGAAGTCGTGTTCGTAAAGCTGCGTGGCACACTTGTCTTCATCGAACATGGCGAAGCGAAGCTTCTGGATCTCCTCAAAGTGGTAGTCCACCTGAAACTTCACGCCGAACACCGGGTTCAGGTTGTTCACAGCTGTTTCAGTGCGTCCCAGCTAAAAGACAAGAGAGGAGGGCATTTCACACCAACATGTGTGAGGACAAAAATCAGAAGCAGAATCTGGTATATATATACAGTATATTTCAGCAATTCAGTGGTCACATTAGAGTTATTTGTTTTGCTGATGTGTATGTGTGATTATGCCCCCAAAATACTTTACAGACAGCACACAGACAGACCGATCAGAGTGTGTGGGCGTCTGTGAGAGTCATGTTCCCTGCTCTGACTCTCCTAAACCAGGTGGTTAGATGACTAATACTCAGTGGCCGTGCTACTCTCCAGCGTGACTCACCCAGGACCTGCGCTGTGTTCATCTGCCATTACACCAGGTCAGCACACATTTAGCCTGTCCACACTTCTGAATTAGAGTGAATATAAAAGGCACTCTGAATGGCCAATGCTCTGATATAATGGAGAGTACGGCCATTAAATGTCTGGGACTCTGAGCCTGAATTGTCTCCCTGCTGATTCACAGGTACAGAGCACAATAATACAGTGTTGTTATATTTTATGTGTGTGATGTATTAGAGTTCAGTGTGGTTCAATTTCATTAGGCCTCCGCATAGCTGACAAACCTCAACATGAAGGTGCCCAGACAGACATCCTGTCTGAACCACTTCAACTGGCTTCTCAGTGTGATGTACACCGATCTAACTTCTCACACAGGCTCTGATAGAAAAGCCAACCACTCTGCACATGAAACTCTGTTTAACATAATAAATGACCTCCTAATTCCAGTGTTTTATGCAGTATGGTGTTGAATTAGAATTCAGGCAGAGGAAGAGAAGCAGAAAAGGTTTGAGCACCAAAAGAGTTTCTCTAAACTCAGCCTATAACCGTGACAAGAGAGCACCACAAACTCATGTTACTGCGACATCACTGCAGCCCAGCAGGCTCAAATGCACGTCTCATATTTGTGTCACAGTGGATTTGAACCTGGCTCACTGGCTGTGGAAGTGAATCAGAGCCTCGCGGCACTTTGTTTTATCCATCACATAAAAAACAAAAAATAAGAACACAGAATAAAAGGGACTGTCATGCTCTAACAATAATGTGAATGACTGGGCACAATATGTGTGGTAGTGTACAAATTATTTCTGTTTGTTATTATCTGTGTTTGGCTGCTGTTCACTAAAAGCTCGCCTTAATGAAACAAAAGCAGTTAAGGATAGAAGTGATGGGAAGCTAATGTGTTTGTGCTTTAGATCTCAGTGTGGAATTTGATAAATTGTTAATGAAGAGTGTGAATTAAATGAAGATCATTTGTGGAGTTTCTTCCCAGTTTTAAGACAATGGAGAAGAAAACAAAATGACAAGCAAAAATGAAAGACAAACAAACAAAAATATCACTGACAAAATTCTCTGTTTGGTTTTTATATTTTATATATATATATATACTTTTATAAAAACATTAATACAAATGATCTGATTGTAGTGGGTCTTTGTGGAATCCAGGTCCTGTCTGTAAAACAAGCCCGAACCATCATTCCTCCACCACCGTGCTTTGACAGAGTGTATAAGGTGTTTCTGCTTCTATGATACGTAGACAGAAGAGTCTTTCTGCTGGTAACCCTGGTAACACACTGGACTTGTTAACACACACCTGAATGTTCCAGAGGAGCAGAAACGTCTGTTTGTATAGAGCTCTGTACAGCTGCTGATGATCAGTTCATTGAGGACTGATGATCAGCAGCACCTGCTGCAGCTCAACTCATTACATCCTATGAAGCAGGAGGAGGGAAAAAGTTGTTGTTGATCCCTGTTTAATACTAAGACCCACAACAAAAAAACAGAAATAAAAGAAGGAGACCTCATTTATGGACATGCCTGTAACACAGATGACGTGAATCAACAGCTGTTTGTTTACATATCAAATAAACAGACAACAGCAGTAGTTTGTGTCCTACTGATGACTCAAGTCCAATACTCGCTTTCCTTTTAGCTCTGCTTTGTTTACCACCAGATCCTGAGGGAAATATCTGCCTCTTTAGCTGCTACAGGCGCTGCTGTCTTCTCTATCTAGCCACTTTGTTTGTCTGCTGTTGTGGTTTTATGTGAGCTTTTCACTGCAAACAGCTGCTTCTAAAAATGGGACCTTTCACATTACACCGTACTGAAAGACTGTTTGTGTGTGGACTGACTGATATTAGAGTACAGCAGCTTACGAATTCTAATTCTTCATTTCTAAATCGCTACGTGTAGCAAAATGATGACTTTTTGAAGGATGCTGCATTCTTCTACAAGCTTCAGCTAAATCACAAAAATAGATGCAGTAAGTAACATTTAGCAGGCTACACGTGGCTTGTCTGATCATAAACCCCACTGATCTGAACGTCCTGCTGTATGTGAGTTCTCACTTGGCTTATATATGTGTTAAGATTAGCGCTAGGATTTGGAGTTTGGAGAGAGAAAAAAAAAATCACAGGCTTTAGAAAATAGCCCCAGCAGTCTGCTAACTGGGTCATTTACATAGCTGAGATCATATTTGCAGACTGATCATGTTCCTGGAAGCCTCTCTGTAACCAGCGCTGGCTGTGATCAGACTTCCATCACTCACTCACTTTCACCCTCCTCTTGTTTTCTCACTCATTCACCTCGTCTTCTGTTTGTCTGGATGATTTCTTTTTGCCCTCGCCCTCTTCCTCACCCTCCTTGATCTCACACTCTTACCCTTTCTTAGCCCCCCCGACCCCCACCCCCAATGGAACCAGCTGCCTCTCACACCTCTCTCTCACAAGACAGGCAAAGATAGACAAGAACTGAGAAGGAGAGAGACAGAGAGAGGGGATGGCTGGTGACAGAAAGACAATCAGAGAGAGAGAGAAAACAAAGCTAACAGGAGGGGACCAGGGAAAGTGAGAAAGCTGCGAGAAAAAGAGAAAAAAACACACAAAAAAAACGGCGAGCTGTTGATAATATCCGAGAAAAGGTTCGGGCCTCATTTCGCCTCCTCCGTCGTTCCCTCACTCCTGGAGCGCTAAGCTTTTGTTTCCCTTCCCGTTGCCATGGTAACTGTTGGCAATTTCACATCAGAGCCACATGCCCTGCTGACCGACAGCTAGATACAACCCGAGGCACTCGCCTACACACACACAGGCGCACGCATACACAAAAGCCAGAATGCCCTGTTGACCAGCTGTTCCCATTAGAAAAGCCTTGAAGCCCCGGCCTACACACAGCAGAACTTTATCACCGTGTTGCTCTTTACCATCTTCCACTAAGCTTCATGGCAAATCTTAAGGAAAACAGACATCTTAACGCAGGACACAGAAGCATTGTCCTTCCATGTTCTTTCACCAGGCTGAAATAGAGTCCTAAAGCCTTTATCAGGGCTTTTTTTTGGAAGTGTCTAAATGAAGGTTTATGCTTTGAATGTGTCTGTTTGTTGTCTAAAAGTTGAGGCTTGTAGAATCTGTGGAGTCCGTCTTTAAACTCACTGTAAGCCTTGTTTCTTGTTTTCTAATGATCAGCCTTTGTCTCCTTATCACTTTTATAATGTCCTCGATACTCTTCTAACATTGGAAAAATACTCATGAATCTTGCAGCCCTCTGCAGGGCTCAGCATGCCATGGCTGATGCCAGATGGTCAAGACATCATCATTTTGGATCTGGCTCACATCCTATAGGCTGCTGCCTCTAGAAGAACATAGACAACAAACAAACCCCTCTGCGGGTCGGTTGCTTTTTTTTCTGAAAAGAGCCCGCATGGTGTATGTGACCTTAAAAGCATTTCTAAGACCGAGACTCTGTCTCCCACTTCATCCTTCACTATTTCTGCACTACCAAACAAAACCCGTCTGTACCTCCACCCAGTTTCCATCCACCTCATGGAAGAGGACGCAGAACGGGTCCGACTTGGAGGCGACGTCTCGGTCCAGCAGGTTGGACGCAGTGACGGACAGCTCCACCCGAGTGACGCAGTGCTGAGGTCCGACACTGCGCGTCTGCCCGTCGGAGGCAGAGCCCAGCGTGTAGGCCATGGTCGGAGGTCTGAAGGAGAGAAAACAGTCATGATGAGATAAAATGTTATGCTTTGAATCACGAAACAGTAACAAACATTTTGCCTACTGTTTCATTCCATCTATAACTGGGGCTTAAAATGCCAACATTAGGGGCAATGTGATATATATAAGCTCAGAGGACCTTCCAGTGTCGTGCATACTGAATAAATGAACACATTGCTGTTATAGAGGACTAGACTGACCGTTGTTGTTACATTCGCACTGATGGCTGGTGTCCAGGATAACAGGCACAAGTCTTACGTAACGTTACCATTTCACAGAAGAGAGTGTGTGTTGTGTTGTGTCTTACACTGGCAACTGAGAAAATCAGAAATTACTGGAAACACCGCTGTGGAGAGAAAATAAGAAGCTGTTCTGTTGCCAGGCAGAAAGCACACTTCCACACAGGAAACAGTGAGCGGGGGTGAATGATACATTTAAGGCCTGAGGTTGATATCGGGCGGGTAATGTGGGTTATGGAGTTCAAATCCACATCCTGGAGCCATGTGGACGGTGGTGGTTCTCCTGTAGTGTAGCTGATAGTCTGTCTCCATCAGAATAAAAAAACAAGACCTCACTGATTTATCTTCCATATGGGCTGCTTTACCTTCACTCTGTGATCTAACTCATCTCAAACCGTCTCAGTTAGGTTGAGATTGTGAGGGGCCACAGCGCTGTTAGTCTCCTCCTTAGTCAAATAGCCCTCACATAACAGGTACGTTTGGGGTCATTGTCCTGCACAAAAACAAATGATGGTCCCACCAAGCATGAAACATATGGGACGTCATGTCACTGCAGAATGCTGTGGTAGCCATGCTGGTTAAGTGTGTCTTGACTTTTGAATAAATCACCACCAGTGTCAGCAGCAGAGCTCCCTCACACCAACACACCTCCTCCTGTGTGCTTCACAGTGAGAACCACACATGTAGAAACCATCTGCTCACCTTTGCTGCTTCTGCTACAATTTCCACTAATGTCCATTCCTTGTGTTCCCTGGCCCTCTTCTTGTTGTTCTGCCTCACACCAAATTCCACCATTTCGGCATTTTCTGCTACTTGACATCCACTTATGTGGGCTCTTATCTGAAGTGCTGTTCATGTGTGGTTTCTGAGGCTGGTGACTCTAATCTCTAATCTCATCCTTTGCAGCAGAGGTAACTGTTGGTCTTCCTTTCCTGGTTTTGTAGTCCTCATGAACAGCAGTTCTAATAGAGGATTTGGTTGTATATACATTTAGAGTTAGTTTAGTTCTTGACATTTTCCACCTGACCTTCATGTCTTAATGTCAGCTGAAAAGGTAATAAAATAGGACACATTCAGAGGAAAACAATCTCAATAAAGCACGTCTGTTCATCTCAAAGCAGTCCAGACAACAGTGTACAAAGATGTCTTCAAAGCATCAATACACTTTTACTGTCTTCAATTTTAATCTATAATGTAGAAAAACAAATACGGAATGAAAAGGTGTGTCCAAACATTTGACTGCTAAAATAAATAAACAATAAAATCCAATTAAAGTGATTCATCTGAGGCATCTGAGTCCACTGAGAATTCAGCTTAATCAGACTAATGATTCAATTAGGTTAAATATAACCTGAGTAAAAGGTCAACACAGATGTAAAAAACAAACAAAAAAAACAAACAAAAAACAAGCAGACAAACAAACAAAAACACTGCCAGCTTCTGGTGTGTGTAGTGTCTGTGCTCCTTTACTAATCATTACAAATACACACACATATAGGCCAAGAATACACAGAACACATAAATATGTATGTGAAAAGTGTGTAAACATGTTGACTGGAGCAGTAACTGTTTGTGTCTTTAATGACGGACAAACAGCAAAGCTCCCCGTGTCCATAAAGCCAGCAGTGTGCTAAAAGGATGCTGTCTGTTGCTAAGATACTAATGTGTCATAACCAGCGTGCTCCTCCCGTTCAGCTCCTCTGTGATGTCACACACTGGTAGTGGTGAAAATACCACAGCGACGTTTTCATTCATCGCCATGGTTGTCATTCAGCGTGAGGAGAAAAGCTTGTTTTGTCTGGAGCAAGTACCTTAGACTCACTCATTCATTGTTCATGGATTCATTCAACTGGCTAACACAGTGGACACAGAGTAAGAAATTGTAACCTGTACATAATAATGTGTTTTTATCAAGCAGAAATGTAGTTTTGATGATGAATAAAAATCTGACTTCATCTCAGAAGGATTTGTTGTTAAAACATCCTGGAACCTTTAAAGCTTCCACTAATGATACAGGCGCTGCAGGCTTGTTGCACACCCAGCAGTCACACGCTGCACATCCACACCCGAGTCTGAGTGCAGGAGGCTGAGTGTGGGGGGGCAGCAAGCAACCTGACAGAGGGCAGGTGACTGACCGGGAAAACAGTCAGGAAGTAGATCCCTGCACACAGTCATTAAGTCTAATTATATGTCCTGTCTGCCATATTGGTGCCAAAGTGGCCAAATGGTTGTGAATGTAAACAGCAATCACACACACCTCTGTTCATCTCACACACAAGGTGTTCAGCAAAATGTGACCCACATCCATCCTGACTGCAATGTGACACATTAGCATGCAACTGTTAAATATGTACAAATAGAGGAGGAACAAGATGTGAAAACTGACTCACCTCTGACTTAAATGACGACCAACTTCTCAGCTGCTTCTCACTTGATACTGATTTGCTGCGCGCAGTGAAGACAAGTAAAAAAAAAGAAAAGAAAAAAAGCAAGGACTATTTTTTTTAAAGAGAAGAAGTGAAAATGAAGGTTGTCATTTTTTTTAACCAGATTTTCCTGGAAGGCGCAACAGTGTGTAGAGGTAGACCTTCATCCTCTCAGCATGGACGGAGCTCTCTGCGCCCGCTGATGGATGGAGCTGCGGTAAGCTAACAGCATGAGCATCTCACCGGAAATAAGACCATTGTGCCTTCAGAATAAAAGAGGGACCATCAAGAACAAGTAAAGCACTTCCGGATTTAGCTCTTAAACAGATGTTTAAAAGTTTTCAGACGAACACGTTGATTTGGACGTTATTAGGCCAGACATAACAACCTAAATATATCACACACGTAAAAGAAAAGAAATGTTCATTACATTGTTTGTAGTGGGCTGCTGTATACTATTTTTGTATCATAGCAGAAAAAGGTGTTCCTATTAAAATGAAGCAGCAGAGAGTTATTCATTCATTATGTACACCTGAGATTTACCTACTAGATATAAAATAATTTCAGCAAAAATGACTTTTAAGCTTACTCTCAGCAGTTTGTTTGGTGCTGTTAATGTGCATGTAGGAAGGTCTTTGGCAATGAAATGTAATGAAACTGCACCACTGTATGCCACCACCAGAGGGAGCCAGATGAACAATACAAGAAAAATGTTCACTGTCAGCTGTTGTTTTAGCTGCTGTTACTGTAGCCAGAGCACACAAAAGGATTCAGACAATAAATGTTTAATTGAGACTTCAAGCTGGTCCAAGCTGTATGCAGGAAGTAGAACTAAATTTAGTGGTCAAAAAATGAGATTAAACAGCTGTCTAAATGAATATTAAAACATATAATAACATCAATTTTAT
>JAVQJX010109425.1:0-15477 GCA_036025115.1 Ambassis agassizii | reverse complement strand
TTTACAAAGACAAGAGCGACACACACACACACACACACACACATACACACACACACACACACACACACACACACACACACACACACACACACACACACACGTGTTTTTGTCCTAAATGGTACCAAATGGTTTGGGAATTTGTTGTTGAAGTGACGTTATTGCCCGTCTTATGTGCAGCTGGTAAACGCAGACAAAACTCATGAGGATGTCAACACCTTTTTATGTTGTTTATGGATCATTTTTTGGCCTCATAAACAGAAATGCAGCTAAACACAGAGCAGGTTGGCAGATGTGAGCTTTGAATAGAAGTGTTCCTTCATTGTTTTCCTGTCTATGCTGTGTCAGTTATAGCTGCAGTGGTCCCAGAGGCTGCTCCCCTGCTGTGCTGTAGGTAGATGGTATAATGTTTGTTTGGGAGGAGCTGCTCTTCTGGGCTCTAACGGGGCTCAACTCTGAATTCCACATATGGGCCGAACCAGGCACATATTCATGCAGTATGAGGCACAAAAAGGAGTGAAAGACCTGATATGAAGAGGCACTTTCATAACATTTAATATCAGGCAGGTGTAGCTGGTGAAATAGTTTCAAATCCCTTAAATCACTTCAGTCGTTTCCTTCTTGTGCACACGTTTTCAAGTTAGCTCAATGTGCTAGCTTTCCTTTCCTTTACCTTGCATGAAGGACAGGAACATAATCATTGTTTTGGCATCAGTTTCAAGCTTATTCGTGGTATTTTTGTCACTTCCTGGTTTGAGATGTGAAAACATTTTGCTCTCATTTTCCTGTTTAAATTCCTACCAGAAGAACATACTTCAGCCAGAAGGGAATTCTGTCTCTTTCAAAACCGAGTCAATTTAGCATTGATCAAATACCACACAAAAACAGTGCGGTCCGCTCCAGATGCCAGAGCGCTTGGGTATTGTTGTTTGCTCAGAGTCTTGATCTAGTCATTAGTGAAGAATGGCCTGCAAAGCAAAGATTTCCTCCTGAGATTGTTTGCTTTCTGTCTTTCTTTTTTTTTTTAAAAAAGGGGTTTGGCCTGTTAGAGAAGAATTTCTGAGCCTCATTAAGGAGATAATGTCTGAAACAAAACAAGTACCTCTGATAACTCTGCAGCCTCCTAGCAGGTCACAATTCCATTATTTCCGATGGGGCGTCTCTTAAAAATCACATTTAGCAGAGGGATTAGGCTGCTTTATAGAAAATAAATTGCCTGCTTTGTCTTGTTGGCTCCAGATCATTCTGCATTCGTGGTTTCCTCACATCAAGAAGAATAGACTGACCACACAGGCGCTCAGCCAGCTTCAGGACACTTTTTGATCTTTTCCTCCTCCTGCTGCTGCTGCTGTGTTCGCCAGACGATGTAACACAGAAACCCCAAAAATCTTTTTATGTCCAGGTGTGTGCTGCTCAGGTGCTCCTGGCCGGATAAGCACTGCCATCAGGTGCCCTCAGGCCGCCACTGCTCCACAGCTGACCGGCAGTGTGAGAGCGAGGCTGCTTCAGCCAGCCAGCAGGTCGAGGTCACCTTGGTTACAGTTGACTGCGCTGGTTTGCTGCCTGTTGTAAGAGCAGTTATGTCATCAAAATTCAAATTCAGTCTTCATTTTCCTTGTTTTTGCAAAAGTTCTTTCTACTTTTAGCCATGATTTTTCTGTTACCATGGAGACACAGTACCTTATATTACAGTGGACAATGAGCCCACATGAACTGGAGTCCAAAGAGTTAATGAAGTGTGTTGAAAAAAATCTCTTTTGGATGCAAATGTAGAAAATCAGGGAGCAATTATTTGAGCATGATGTATTTATATGGAGATTGGTCTCATTTAGTTTTGCTAAATGATGTGTTTGTGAAGGTGAGTCGCCTGTTTATGGAGACTTTAAAATGTGTGTAAAAGGACAGATTATTATTTGTTAGTGTTCGAAAACCTTTAAAAATCAGTGTGTTGCAGCCACACCATTTAAAAAGTCCAACGATGTGTGGAGCAGCGTTCACACTGTGGTCACCGCTGACACTTTTGTAGCTTCCCAGACCTGGCGTTCTTCCTACCCAGCATGTCTGTGGTTTTTTTTTGATAGGTCTATGAAACCCGAATAGTCCCAGAGTTGTTAAGGTTCTGAATGAGCGTGGTCCTTCGTGCCAAGAAAACACGACGGCCTCTCAGAAAACTGCAGCGAGGACTGAACGGCGTTTGGCTCTGTGACACCGCCTCATTAGATAAACCCAGAGAGGGAGGACGGGGGTGTCTGCTCCTCAAGTGTCAAGGTTCCACGCTGTGTGAGGTGTCCGTCATGAGAAGGGCCCCGCTGACACAATACCGCTCTGTGTAGACGTCGCGCTTCTCTGCCAAACGGGGACGGACCTCGTGCCAGGTTGCAAAAAGGTAGAGACGGGCCAACACACTCGAGAGGCTTTGTTGGTAAAATAGAAGAATGGTCCAGGATGGCAGATGTTAAACAACCCATTTGGCACCAGTCTGTGCAGCTGTACATGTGAGGAGGCTGACGGCTAACAGCTCGGGGTCAGAGGTCACGCGGCATGCTTCTGATGAAAGGCCTGTGGGATTAGAGGTACATACACTTTATATGTACACTCCTTTACAAAAGGAGCATTTCAGAGGGTTTCACTTTATATCTTATGTCTTGTCTTGAATGTTTTGTCTTGAATTTCCACTCTTTTTTGTGACGGTCATAAATGTGTCACACTTGTTTTTTTATTAATTGCAGCAAAGATTTCATTTTTTACAGAATCCTGTTAGTAATGAATGTGTACTTTTGCTCATTTTTTAAAGAGATCTCAAAGAAATGTCACTATTTTGAGCTGGGATTTGTCCTTTTTTCTGATGATTCTCATGACTTACTGTTGGAAAATTGAAATGCTGACATATTTTTCTATTTTCAGAGTTTCTGGCTGTGATGTTTGGCAATTTTTTTGTGAGAAATTTATTTTAAAGAAGTGAAAATGCTGGATGCTGTCTCCATGCCCTTTTGTCCCCTGGCTCCTCTGTCGTCGGATGATTTTTTAGCAGTTCGTGTGGTTTTTCTGAACCCTGCTTGTGTTTGAACAATAGGGGGAAAAAAAGCAGCGGTTTGGTTTCTGCTGAAAACATGCGCACAGTCACAGTGTTGGGACACCTCTGTGTGCTTATTCTGCAAACAAAAAAATGCCAAAACATCAGGACAGGAAGGAAGACGTGCACATGCCAGCAGCACCGGGGCGAAAACAAGATTAGGGTTTAGACAAAACACAGGACCATTTCCCCCCCTCACGGCCTCAGAAGGCACCCCGTTATTACGGCTGGCTTGCAGGATTCATTGAGGCTGCGGGGATAAACGCTCTAGCAGCCGTCACCGCCAGCCTGCCCCCCCTCTCCGGTTTGAGTTACAGCCAGCCTGGTCTGCGGTCGGGACGTACAGATGTTAAAAATATCCTCAATGAAGAACCAGAGCAGCTATTAGTCAGTGTCATGAATTAAGAGGATGAGTGTCTGTATGGGCTTCTGAACATTTGTTAGTCTGCAGATAGCCTCCATCTTTATCAGTCCTCTTCTTCTTAGTCATCCATTAGCATCTGGTTTGATTTGACGGACATGTTCAGTGTGAGTAGAAGCTGTCGTTAAACTCTTAAAGCCTGCCAGTTTGTGTCACAGAGAGGCTTTTATATAGTTACTTTGTTGATCCCTTAGAGGGACATTTATGTCACTCCTATCATGCATACACATACCACACCACACCAATGTACATGCACATGCATAGAGAGGGGGAGTGGGGGCGGTATCACACCCGAGCAGGTGGGGGGTTCGGTGCCTTGCTCAAGGGCACCTCGGCAGTCTCTCAGGAGGTGAACCGGCACCTCTCCAGCTACCATCTGTTGATCGTACGCTGCTCCATTTGTTTTTGTTTGTTTTGGTCCAAGACTGGACTCGAACCAGTGACCCTCAGCTTCAAAGTCCAATCCTATGGACTGAGCTACTGCTGCCCCCTAGTTAGACTTGCTCTGTTCCAACCTACTGTGGAGCTTTTAGAGAACAAGTCTGGCAAACTTTAAAGAGGGAGAGATGTTTCCCACAGATGTATTAAAGCCCTTGCAGACAGTGGCAGATCTCTGCCCGGCCCTGCAGAGCCCAGCCGCTCTGCCCTCAGGCCCTCAGCTCAGAGGAATGCTGATGCTGCTCTCCGGGTCAACAATCGCAGCCAGACCCCTGCTGTCTGTTTGCCTAAAGCTTCTCTCTTTTTTTTTTTCTTTAACCGTACCCCCCATGTAAGGGGAACACATTTTGAGGTCTGGCTAAGTGCTGATTATAGTCTCACTTGGAGTGAAAATGAGGGTCAGGCAGGCTTGAAGTGGAAGGATTTCTCTTGATAAACAGAGCGTTATAAAGAAAGCAGCTGGAGGCTTTGAGGCAAACACAAGCTTTGATTCTTTGGGAACATCTTGTTCGCGCTTGACTCGACACTGTCCCCAAACAACCCTATCACAACAAATCCTGTTGTGCAATTTTGGGGCTTAAGTCAAACAAGACAAGAGATCAGATTTTGGAGCAGATTTTTGAATGAAGTCTTGAACATGCAGAGTTTTTTTTTCCCCTTCCTCTCTGTCTGTGAATGTTTTTTTTTTTTTTTAAGGGGGACTTGCTGCTTAAATTTCAGACACACCAGCAGGCAGGCCTCGGTGATATTTTGATTAAAGAATACATTATTTTCTGATCAGAGGCCACAGCAGGAGAGAGAAAACTGACTTTTTGGGCTCTGCTGAACTACACGCTGACCATGGCGGTCGGTAGCGTCACATTAATCACTTCCCCACGTCCTCACTTTGATCCGTGCCGTACCTGAGCCGGGCTTCGTGCCTGTCGGTGTTGTTGCCTTTATTAAAAGACAGTGGGCATCAGCACGTCTCTCTTTTCTAATAGATCATCTTAATGAAGTCGCTGCGCTGTGGCGAGCGGCAGGTGATTAATACACACAAGTCATTAGGTGTGTTGTATGAGAGCGGGCCTCTGGTGGAGGTGCCCTTTGATTGTTTAGTGATAAATCTGTGGACTAAGTGGGCGCGGTGCCGGCGGGGTGACTACACGTGTTGGGTTTTTGGAGAATTAAATAGATATATTCAGTAGATTAGTAGATTTGACACTTTGATTGATTCATTTCTGCTGTAACTCTCTTGTGGAATTAGCCCTCTAGTGGCCATGTGAAGAACTGCAGTGTTTTCAGCCTCAGAACACATTAATGCTTTACAGATTAACCCAAGATTAACTCAACACGCATGCATGTTAAGAAATCATGCTTTTCAAAATAAAATGCTCAGATTCACAGCACAAATGTATGGTGAGAACTTTCAGAATAAAATGCACAGAAGATTTCCTTTTTCAACCTGGAGATGCAGCTTCCTTATTAGAATCTTAATTGTACTGCATGTGTTTGCATCGCCTATGGTTGCCATGGTGACTGTAGCTATAACTGCCTCCATTGTGTCGGTGCTGCACAACAGCTTGACATCTTTGTGAATCACTGCCCTTTAGTCTTCATGCAGTAAAGCAAATTATATTCATAAACGCACATTAAATCTCTTTCACATGAAAGTAGACACAACCGCCTGAGTTGTAAAGTAGACCTCAGAACACTCTCACACGTTCCCGTTCTTACATCCAGAGGTGGACGACTGATCGTTTTCCTCCCTGAAGGGAGAGTTTCCAACCACAACAGACATTCCAGCCGACCGCGAAGCTCCACTCCAGATGTAGCTCCTTCAATCCTTCACGTGCAAAGTGACAGACTTTGGGTATTGAGACACTCTTGTGGGGTCCTGACGCTTGCTGCTGCTGTAAACAGGAAGCAGAGAGGATTCTGTTATGTGCCGTCGTCTCAGTCACCAGCAGACTGAAGTGACAATTGTTTACATATCTGGTGCCCTTTGTATGTAGTGCATGTCAACATGGTGCCATAGAAAACAGAATAGAAGCCAATGTTACCAATGGGACATGTTTTGCCTGATAAGATGTGTTTATTCATTAATGTTAATTTAAATTAATGTTTTAATCAAAATGTGACCATTTCCTAAACCTAACCAAGTGGCTTACATAGTAGTAGTAGTACCTGGTGTCAGAATCATCCTTCAAACTTGGCTGTATTTGTATATTTAGACCCTATCAGAGCTTAAAATGTATTTATTTAGGATCCTTTTGTTGAAATGTGAACACACTGCTCAAACCATTGACTGCACAGCACATTCATCCTTCAGCGCCTTCACTGCTCATTTCAGACATGTGTGGTAAGAAACCAGCCAGAAAAATACATATTGATGATGTCAGGAGCAAAAGCGTCCCTTATAAGGCTGCATGCTGAACCCCTTTTCCCTTTATTTGGAATCGGAGAAAAATGTGCAGCAATTTGGAGTACTAGAGAGCAAAATGGGCTGAATCTCCATCCAAAACAAACCCCAGTTCCACATTTCAGACGAGTTTGTGCATAGCAGAGTGGTTACTCACTGCACAATTCATCCTGTGTTGACATAGACAGACTTCTGTTTAATGTCATTTTTTTTAAACCCCTCGTCCTTTCCCACATATTGTTCCGTCTTAATCCCGAAATCATGCCCCATAAAGAGCTGTAAATCTCTGCACAGAAACATTTTCTGTGCAGGCATGTGTGAGTATGCATGTAATAAAGTACTAAATAGTAGCAGCAGCAGGCCATAAAAGAAATATCAAGACATCTGATATAAATAAGATAGGATTTACTCCTCTGTGCGTGCATGGGAGAGATGAAGACTAGACAAGGAGGGAGCTCACAGAAAGCTCTGAGTGAGAGTCAAAGGAGGAAAGGAGCTGCCATTTCCCCCCCCCAAGGACAGCTGATAAACCGTTTGGCAGGAAAGGCCTCACAAATGACCGCATTCCTTGTTAACCTTGTAAGGCTATTTTTACCAGTAAAGGCTCTGTGGAGCGGCCATCTTTTGTTCGCCCTGCAGCGTGAAACAGGAAGCGGCGTGCTCCTCTGGGAGCCGATCTATCTGTCCCGTCACGATCCATCCTAAGCTCTGTTTATGCAATGTGTTGTCTTGAACCCAGTAACTCTGCAAATAGGAAGCTGGTGCTGTGCACATATTTCAAGATAAAGCAAAGAATCCAGAGGAGAAAAAGTTGGAGGTTTTCCCAGGAAATGTGCAGAATCTCGAAAGCCGACTCCCCTCCTCCTGTGTCAAGGGGATGTTTGCTCTTTGTCTGTTTAGATGTGTCATTTTTAGGGACAAAAATCCCCTCTGACTGTCCCCTGCCCTCCTGCAGACTGTTTTCCTGCCGCCTCAGTGGAGTCCATCTGGTGTTGGGGTAGTGTTTGACCTGCAGCTCCTCCGGGATTCCTGGATGTAAATGTGATCATGTCTTAAGAGGATTTGGAGGGAGACCCTGGTGGTGTTGAGGCGGAGGTCATTATTAGTGTTATTGGTGGGAATGACCTCGTCTGTCAGCATGTTTGTACCGGGTTTCGCCAGGTTTTGATTTGTGGGTCGGCCAGTCAGACAATGTGCCCCCGTCAGAGGCTTCTGGGTCTCTGAAGCCTCTGCTCACTGCTTGGTACACCTCAAGAAGGAGGTGACCCAGAAGGCATCCAGACGAGATGCCTGAAGTCAAAGTGACTCTACATTGAGTCCCTCTAGGATCTTAGGACTCAGAACAATGTCTTACCTTCTGCTGACCTTTTTTTTTTTTTTTCAGAGCCTGGATGAGCTGGACGATGATGACGCAGGAGAGAAAGACAGGAGGGAGGAGAAGCTGGTTCAGGCCAACACTTTCCAGAATGAGGCCATGACAGCTGACCCCGCCATCGGCTACTTAATGGTAAGAAGTGACATGACACAGAGGAGGAGGAGGAGGAGGAGGAGGAGGAGAAGGAGGAGGAGGAGGAGGAGGAGGAGGAGGAAGCCCACACACTCAGGCTTCTATGTGTTATGACAGAGGCTTGCACATCATTTGCTGTGTGAGAGCTGCCAAACAGAGGCACTGTTGCTCAGGGAGACACTAGATTCAGAGGTGTCTCCGGATTTCATCATCACCCAGAGAGCATGAAGAAAATAATGTCCTGTTGGGCTGTGCTTTGCATGTCAGGTGTCTCCAAAATGAACCTTTTAATCTTTGTCTGTGTTTATTTAATCAAAGTGTGCCGAGACAGTCGGCTCTTCCTCTGATTACATCCAGGAGGTGTTCTGTAAAATGAGGATATAAATGAATTAGTACAAATGAAACCAAAGGTAGCTGAAATGACACACTTGTAATTGGAGTTTATTTTTTTGACAGCAGTTCATATTCTGCTGTGTGTCATTTAAAATGCAGTGATTTTCGATATGACACAGAGCACAGGGAGGATACATTGACTGGGGGGGAAAAAAATAAAAAGTTCTCTGACTGACAATGAAAATTGCCATTTGAATGAAAAAATAAGAATTAAAGTATCAAATGCCGCCGCCGCTGCGTAACAAGTCTGGCGGATTTCAGGCTGAAACATGCACACAAACACAACACTAACAGGAAGATTGTGACAGCACCTGCTGAGATGTGGCGTTAGGACCAAAGGAAAGAATACAGCTATTTACAGGAAGTGACATACATGTAAACAAACGGGAAGACGCGGAATCTGTCCTGGATCTAATCTCACCGCCTCCATATTAAGTCTAACAACACACCAGTAGTGGCTATGCAGGAAGCAGCCATTAGATGTCCCACTGTCACTCATGTTAAACGGATTTTCATTCAGCTGTGCTGTACCAGCTTTCTCATCAGGAGTCCAAGTGGGAGAAATAAAGCGCAGCAGAGATGCATTTCAGGCAGCTGAATTTACTGCCGAGCTGTCAGTGAGACATCACAAAAATGTGCCGTTCCTCTCAGGCCACATTCATCAAGGAGGAGACGAGCGTTTGCCGTGTCAGGCCCGTCATGATATACGGCACAGAGCCAAGCCTCAGAGCTTGGTATCAGGATATCTGGACAAAAAGTTCTACAGAGGAGCTCACGCCGGACTCCAACCAAAACAAGCTGTAACTCCTCTGCTCCCCGCCCCCCCCCCTTTCTTTCTCCTGACATGTGTGGACACACACTGTCCTGATAGGCAGAGAGGCCCTCTGCAGCCATGTGGTCCTGGTTATCAGACCTTAGCTCCCCTCTGGTATGCAAAGTCCTACAAGGAAACCTGCTTCAGTGATCCAGGAGCCAGAACCATGTGGAACATTCCTCAGGATCATCTGCTTTTAATGTGGCGCCGGCTCTCTCACACACCTGAAGAAAACACTCCGACAGTTTTTGTTTTTTTTAACGAGCCTCATTTACATTTTTAATTAGCACCTTTCAGTCCGAAAAAAAAAAATGGTGCTGATGCTTCTGGTCTGAACAGCAGGGGGAATGTTCAGTGCCACCCATCATCTCCCGACAGGAGCAGCAGCAATTTCTTCTGTTGTCTGAAACAATATTTGATCACATTCACACCTCTGTTGGTGCAAGATTGGAAGGATCACTGGCACAGCTCAATAATATTTATGTTTGGCTTCCAACAAAAATGTAGCTGAAACAGTTAAATATTAAAAACATAGTAGATACAGTCGTGAATAAATTGCAACAAAAACATGTTTTCCCAGAATGCTGTGATTATTTGGTTGTCTGGGCCTCTTTAAAATGCCAATCATGCATCTTATTTGAGCATCTCTCTCTCTCGTGAATTTATTGAGCGCCTCCAGTAAAAAATTGCGATCTTTATCAGCTTTGTGTGGAGAGGCGGTCTGAGTGCTGAGCTGTTTGGCTTCTGGATGGAATGCCAAAGATCAACTTTTCATGAGCGAGAGATGGAAATCCTCAGGAGGTTTTTCAAATCGGAGCCATAAATTACAGACCGAAGCAAAGCCGTGCAGGACATTAGAGCGTGAATAGTGAAGTGGTTTGGAGTGTTGCAGGTGCACAGTGACGCGTTCGGTGATAAAGTGCTCGTTTCTCTCTCTCTCTGTGTGTGTGTGTGTGTGTGTGTGTTCTTTGTTGTTCTGCACTGTGGCTTATGGAAGCTGTCAGTGCAGCCGAAGCATGATAAATACAGTTGCACAGGCTGATATTGTGTGCAGTGAAGAAGTCACTCTGACCTTGTCTTACAGACTCTGTGGTGACTGAAGTCTGGGATATTTTCTGTCAACACATTTAAATCGACATTTATTTTAACTGTTTTATTGACAGAAAATTGTCTGTGCTGATTGGTTTCACCATCTAGAAACGATATTTAACATTCTTATTTTCACATTTCCCAACATTAAACATTCTAATAAAACAAGCTAATTTCCGAATTTGAATAGACGTTTTTACCCAGATTTCAAATCATAATAATCGATCAGCATCACAACTCTTGTCTGTCAACCCGAAACTCCTAGTGTATCCTGCAAAACAGAGAATCCTGTTGGATGTAAGAGTAAACAAAAAAACCAGTGACAAATTATTCAAAACTCACTTTAGGTTGCAGACCAGACATGTGAGATGGAGATCCTTGACCTTCTGTAACCCCGGCGTGCACAGTCTGGCTTTGATTTAGTCAAAATCTCTGTGTACTCCGACTGTGTATTAATCTTAACAGGCTCAGGCCTGCTCTGAACATGGAGTACAGTACACTGGTAGAGCAGCACCATCTGTCTGCCTCACATTAGATTCCTGATAAGACGGTTTGTGTGGAAGATCAAACAGCCACAAAATCCTCGAAAATGTCCTCAAATTGCACGTAATTGCAGGTGTTGCTTCGTGGCGTTACTCAGTGTAAGACCTACTACTTTTGCTCTTTCACTGTCCTCCATCTTTGCAAATCTATCCAGGCTTGGAGCCAGGGGGAAGAGATGAGAGGTCAGGATTGATGGTATGTCAGCGAGCGGCGGAGGGGGGCTGCCGGGATGTTTAAGAGTCTGACTGATAGATTGCAGCAGAGCCGTGGCTCCTCAATCAAAAGCGGGACTCTTCGCCGCCTTTCCTAAGACCTTAGGAAAGAAGAGACGCGTGTATCCATCTCGCAGCATCTGAGACACACGTTTCATTTTTCCAGTGAGGAGCTGTTTTTTCCACCAAGGGCGATTTCACTGCTGTATAGAACTAAACAACCTTTAGATCATACAATAATGGGAAAATAAGATAAACATCCACCTCCGTGTTGCAAAACAAGATTGCCTTCCACTTCTCAGGGCTACAGGGCTCCCGCCAAACTATTAAATGCAACAAAGCTCATCTATATATCAGCTCAGCAGGACCCGAAGGCTACATGATAAATTTCATAAAGTGACACAACCTAAGGCAGATATCTGTAGTTTTTTTTTAAAAATGTTACATTACAGTCATTTTTCCTTTCTTTTTTTTATTTTTTTCCCAGGAAACACCAAGAGCAGGAAGTGGCCGCCACAAGAGGTGAGTGTCGTTTTTTATCCAGAGTTTATCTGCCTCAGCATCACTGGTAATGTGTCAACAAGGAGGATGGGGAAGCAGCACTTTGGGTCATTAATTAGCCACACAGCAGCTCTGACAAATGGCTTTTTTTTTGTTGGTTTTCTTTTCCCTGCTTACTTTTTCTTGTTATTATGGTTGAAGTAGGGTTGATTTGTAGTTGACAGGAGGTCCGTGTGGACACACTGTTCAGACCACTACTTCGCTGCTGCAGCTGACAGGGACTGTTGAAAGTAAATGATTTGATGTGAGTTTACGATAACTGCTAATTTTTTGGGGGCATGTTTGTTCTGGCATTTAATGAAAAGTTTTTTTTTTGTTTTTTTTCCCTGACTGAAGCCTCCAGCTGGGGTTTTATTCACACAAATAAAAACAGTTCTCAGAATCCTATCTGGGAACCTTTATGCAAAGTGAGAAGTTGTGGCTACATCCCCCAACAGACAGGTTCACCAGCTGACGTTCAATCTGGCTGCTGCTCTCATCAGCTGGCCCGGCTACACATGGTCGCTCTGTTGTTCTGCTGTGGCGAGCCCAGCAGGAGGGGGGAGGGGGGGCCGCATAAGATGACCGAAAGAGCAACTTGATGGGAACATGTCCAGTCTCATTTACTCCCCGTCTCAAACCATCCTCAGCTCATACACCATGCTAGCATTATCCTGACTTCTTCCACTAATGTATGGATGGTTACAAACACCTGCATCTTGGTTGCAGTTGTTGACACCCAGCTCTGTGCCAATGTAGATCATGTCATGGACTGACCTTCCAGGACAGAGGTCGTCTTCTCTGCCATGAATTCACCATGTTGTTGGACTGTTTTTACCACGACCCCTTTGGGTTATACATCCATCTATTTCTGGTCATTGTGTTGACCAGGTTTGTCCTGTACTACGGAGTCACATGGGGAGCTGGAGGTCGGTGGGTGAGAGGTTGTTGGACAGGATTCCAGGCTAACATAGGGAGACAAGCAACCAGTCACAGCCAGTTTAGAGTCCTTCATTACTTACTTTCTAATGTTTTCACCGGGAATTATCTACACAGTGCAGACGAGCTGGAAGCAGCTTAACGCACATCAGAAGGTTTTTTTTCTGTGTTTTGTGCCCACATGCTGCCCGGCGAGGTGCAGCTGCTGTAAAGTGCTGAAAGTCGTGACCGAGAGCGAAACTGTAAACTGAAACTGACATTGAACAAAAGAAGAAACAAAACTACACACGCACACATGGTTTATTTTAGGATTAGCCTCCAGAAGAACCAAAGCACAACTACAACTTGAAATCCTAGCAGCCCCTCACACACCAGAGGACTGACTGCATCTTTAAAGCAGCAGCTCCGAATGGAAGCCGGCTGTAATCAGATGGTTGAATACAACGTGTTGTTGTTGTATTTTTGACCTCTCCCACATTGACACTTGAGTTTGTAGAGAGCGGTTGTTATACCTGCGGCTGCTGCTGTTATTGGCTCTCCTTCCCCTCCTGCTGAGGCTCCCAAGAGTGTGAGATTGGCTCAGCTTCTCTCTCCCCCAGACCTCACCCTGCAGGGTGCTAATGGGCCGCGGTGTGATATTTAGCATCCAGGCCATGGATGTTTAGGCTCGGCTGCAACACCCGCTGCGCATCCTAGAGTAGGATGACATATCCGGAATGAGTGTGTGAATTTACATACACAAAGCTTTTCATTACTTTTTATTTAGTGAAGGGGATGAATTAGTTGTTACACTTTGTGTAATGTAGACGTGTGTGTGTGTGTGCTCATGCTGATAAAGGAAGAGTAGCCTTGAAGAGCCAGAGTAAGAGAGACAAATGAAATGCACTTTATCTCTGTGTAGGCGAGCGCCAAGGAGAGCGTTTCAAGGACTCCCTCTCGATCAGAAGCGATGGCCGCCGCACTGTTTGGCTCTCCATGAGAATGAACAAAAATAAGCAGTTGATTCTGTAAATGTCAAGGTAGAGGGAAAAAAACACCACCTCTGCACGAGGAAGAAGAAGAATGGCTGATTTAAATGAAAACAGATAGCGAAGTCGGGGTTATAAAGCATCTGCAGGCCTGCTGCTTAGATTTGATTGAAATGAAAGTGCACAACATTTTTTCCCAGATAGCTCTTTCTTAAAGCTGTGCACAGGCAACTCCAGATAATCCACAATGTGCTAATTAATTTGTATATTTAATGTGGATTAATCTCCAAAACCCCAGAAAAGGGCCTTCAAATAGTCAAGCATTTCTTCAAAACGTTTAAGATCCCATGAAACGGAGAGCATGTCGACATGTTTACTGTAAAATCTGATCCCAGGAGGCTGCTGTGATTGGTCCGCTCCAATGGCCTGAGCTGCTTCGGGCTCCTAGTCAGACTCCGCTAACCATTCCAGAGGAGACACTGGGATGCCTGCTGAGACATGCTTACGTGTTTAGCTGGACACACAGTGGTTATATATTTATTCCGATTTATTTCAGACAACATTAATTGTTCTTATATTTGGCATTAAATGTAACATGGTTACAGTACCAAGTCCACTTACTTCCACCTACAAAGTCCTACAAAGCATAGTCCACAGCTTCATAAAAGAGGATGGTCAGGGGACTGATAAAGACATCAGTAATTGCTGCTGTAATTAATAACATGTCAACACGTAGTCTTAAATTAATAGTTTAACAGTTAAGCTTCTAGAAGCGGAGCGTCCTGGTCACTGCCCTGTCTTCCCCGTTTGTCTCGACACTGTCATTATTAAAAGCAAAAACCCATTCTGTGTGCGTGGTGACAGTCCTACCCACAGTTCCCACTCCCGCCTCTGCAATGTGAGAGCTAAAAGTACGCCGTAAAGTCGTCTAATAATGGGGACATCATATCTGGCAGGTCTTGAAAAGAGTGCAGATGGTACAAAGGAGTTATATTTGTCCTTTGTCTTGCCAGCAGCTTCCCTGTCTGTTCCAGCTGTAGAAACATGCCAACAGCTTTCTTCAGACAGCTCGCTGAAGCCTACAGACTCCCTAATAATTTGATTTTATAAAACTGTCATAGTCTGCTCATACGGGGGACTCGCAGGCTTTTCAGAGCCACCACTTCATTCCAAATGTTTCCACGTCAATAATTACTGGAATAAGGTCAGTAAGAAAATAAACTGCACATGAATATTCTTTCCCAGACTCCGTCTCCACAGAGCGAGGAAGTGAAAAGGAGATAAGGTTAATGTTCGGCTCGAGCTGCATACAAAAACCTCTAAAACCCCTGTTTTTTTTCTCCTCCTTGCAAGCATAAGAACTGTGACACACAATATGGCACTCCCATTCCCGAGCCCATTTCCAGTTATAATGTGTAAATTGTTTCTTAATCAGAATCCTTTTTGCAGCAAAGTTGCAAATCCTTGACGGCCTTTTTTCCATTAAAGGAATAAAAGGCAGAAGGGTGTTAATAATGCATGCCTAATTGAAAGGGCAAATACGCTGAAGATATTCCCACCTGTTCTTTTGATGATGGATGCGTCATCCCCATTGAAGTTTAATAATGTGGGTTCTGATTCATACCTTCAAACAGCCACAGTGTGAATACAGTACAGCCGGACACTTTGAAATTAAACACAAATCTGTCTCTCTTTTTGTTTTGTAACTTCTTGTGGATGAAGTTGTACTAAAAAAAAAAGGGCGTCTTTGCTTTAAACAGCTCTGCACAGCAGGGGTCAGAGGAGGAGGAGACGGGCGGGAACGGCAGACAACGACACAACAACCGCCAAAGTCTGGAGAAGAGGATGGAGGAGCTGGAGAAGGTACACACTCTCCCTGCCTCATTTTTTTGTCCATGCTTTGCATGTCACATTGTCATGTTAACCGTACCACACCTCTACTTAAAGCCACACTAAGTAACTTTTAGCGGAGGACACGTTTTATAACACACTGTGGTAAAAACAGACGCTGTCCCTCACGTCTGAAGATTCTCAGTCATCCAGATCATTTTCATTCAAATAAAAGGTTGAAGCGGCGTCTGGACTTGTAGAGTTTCCTTGAAGACGTTTCTCTGCTTCTCCAACAAACTTCATCAGTTGTCC
>JAVQJX010109317.1:0-12713 GCA_036025115.1 Ambassis agassizii | reverse complement strand
ATAACTGCTGTTGTAGTCAAAGACCACTTTCCACAGGCCAATAAGGGTAGACATTTAAGGGTGGAGAGTGTAAAAAGGGAGAGGCTTATGACAAGATTGGTGAGGTGCAAATAAGGCATGCTCAGGACAAAAAAGGTGAACAAAAATACTTTCGACTTTTCGACTCAAAGGAATCAAAAGCAAATGGAACAGAAATCATCATATGGAACATGGCTCAGCTTGAATAAAAAACTGCCAACAGCTTGATATACTGTATGCTACACCAAAAACCAACGAATGACAGAAATAAAAGCGCACCTCGTAAGTCGAAGTGGTAATCTGTACAAAATAGGGGTACTATAATTCAAACGTACTCAAGTAAAAAATTGACAAAAAGTCAAAATGAAAAGACTTGTGCTCTGGCATGCCTAAAGAGACTGCTGCAGTAGAAACCAGCTCTTTCATCTTGAGATTTGGAGTTTTCCTTGAACCTTGTACCACTTTGCTAGTCCATATGACTAACCACACTTATTCAGTTTTTGCAGCACGGTGACAACATTTCACTGTGGGTCACTGTGTTATGCAACTCAGACCACAAAAGATTGGCTCGGCAATGTTATGTTTACTGGAAACTGCAATGTGTAGCACACACCTCAAAGAGCATTTCAGCTTCAACATTTTCTCAGATGCAGCACATGAACTGACCCACCATGGGTGTCTGGGACTTTAAGAACATGTATGAACAGTTGTCATGTAAGCAAGAAGCATTTAGTGGTGTATGAAACTGCAAAAAAGCAAACGGAAACAAGCATCTAGCTGAGATGAAGACAAAAAGCAAAAGAACCTTGAAGCCCAAAAGTGTCAACTCCAGTGTCCATTCAGTAACATATGATCTCTGCAGTGTTGTAGATATTTGTGAACATTTGTGGCTCTAACAGCCTGAGACAGACAACTGACACAAGCAGCACAAGCGTCTGGAATAAGTAGAACACAAGTCATTCAACACACATTGAAGAGAGTATAGGTCTACATGATTTTCAAATCTTAATCCAGATGAAAAGTTTCACTCCATGTTTACATTACAATTATAGTGAATGTGTAATGCAAACAGCTAATTTGGACAAGATATGTGGCTACCTTATAAGAAAAAACACATGAAAAGTCATGTATATAATTCCCACTCCTAGTTCAAAGCTGACTGAGGACTTTGTGAAGACATGCCTGTAATCTGAAGTACATTTTCAGTAATGTAATTTCATCATTGCTGACATCCGTCAAGGGAAGCAGACTCTGCGTCTCAGCGTGAAAGAGCTAGTTTCCTCCACCAGCATGCTCCTGAAACCTCACCAACCTTCCCACTACACTGAATAATGGTGAGCGGTCGTAAAAGGGATCCTGGCCTTCGCTGGAGCCTCGGCAGAACTCTCCCTCATCATCATCATCATCATCATCATCCTCATCATCCTCTCCCCCGAGCTCCGAGCACGGGTCGTCCAAAAAGATATCATCGTCCAGGTCCTCCAACTCCTCCAACTCCTCCAACTCCTCCTCCTCCCCTCGACCCTCCCGCTGGGAGTCAGCCAGCTCAGTAATTTCAGAGTTGGAAAGGGTCGGGGATGGGGTAGGGTCACTCATGCGCTCGCTCATGCATGTGTTGAAAATGGGGTTTCTGGTGCAGCCAGAGACATGGGAACTAGGTTAGAACAATTACACAGAGCACACACTTGTTTAAACACAAGGGGCATCAGAGAGGTATGAGAACTGGACCACAAGAGCAAAGACACTTATCCCTTTGAGCCAGGTTCTGCTGTGTGTTTTAGTTGGAGAGACAGAGAAGAGAGTGCAAGCTACAAATGCTTGAAACATAACCTCCTGTCCTCCTGTAGAAGAGCGCAAGTGTATTAGGCCAAGTTCCATGGATGCTTAAATACGTACAGACATTTGGCATTGCATAGATTCAATTCAGCACCTTATCACTTTTAACCTACCCAGAGAGTGCCAGTGCCATTGATGGAAGCTGACAGCATATTTATATATGGTACACTTTCTGGTTAAACTACTTGTAATTATAAACACATTACTTAGGCTGAATGAATAAGAAAAGCAAAAGTTCCCTCCATTACTTCTGTAAAGACTTATTTTACATCATAGCATTTATGTAAGTGCATACAATGGAACATAAAATGACACTGAATGCCTATCTTTAAATCAGGTCATACTGCATGCCAGTATTCCTCTTGTGCTGTATGGACAGAGAATGAGCTGACAAAGAACATGAGTGAAGAGGACATTTTTAGATTACTGCCTGCTAATTTTTTGCTTGTCTTGCAGGAGATACAGACATCAAAGGTTTGATATGCTGCATATTATGTAACACAGATATGTGACTGTGCCAAACCCATCTGCAAAAGAGGGAGAGAAGGAGGATGTGTGCCAAAGTGGAGAGAAACAATCAGCAGGCTTTGAGTCGGAGGACTGAAGAAATATAATTTTCAACAGCTCCACAGTATTTTCCCATTAAGCAATCTATCTATTTCCCATTAAACAATCTATCTTCAAATAGACGGCAATAGACGGATTTGATAAGATTTTGGATGGCAGTTGTGGCCTACAGCCTTCCCTTATCCTAAACAGAGATGTATGATAAAGTTGACTCTATGGGGCCAAAGGTGATCAGCATTTACCTGCCAACCAGACGGAACCATGGAAAGCGATCATAAAAGGGGTCGCCTCCTGTCATCACATTTTCACAATCCTCAGTGGTGGTGTTGGGCACATCAGCAGCACGGTCATACATCTCTCTCATGAGATCAAGCCTCTGCCTGCAGAAACATTGTCACAGGAAAACATTTGGCAAATACAGAAGCTTTTGTAATACTCTATCAGAGGACAATAGTCTTTTTTAATGTCTAAAGAATGTCTAGAGAGTTTTATCAGCAATGATACTGAAGATTCTTTCATGCAAAGACATTGTTAGTTACCTTAGTTTTTCTAATGTCCAGTAGTGAGTGGCTCCATTCTTCTGATCTTGTACCTCCACAGCTACAATGGTGCGTGGAAAATGTCGCTTCTCTCTGTCTTTAGTCGCCTCCGGGGGCAACAAATCAGGAGGCAGAGGGGAATAGAGAGTGTCTGTCAGCAGGACAAACTGGAACTGGACCTACAGGGGCGCACGAAACAATCATACGGTCAATGAGCTGCATTAAAACCAAACTCTGTGAATATCCTGATTAAAAAAGAGAACATTAAGATGAACCTTTTTCTTGAGTTCAACACTGATGGCATTGGCCTCCTTTAGGAAAATGGCATTTCCCCAGAGCAGGTCACGGAGCGAGGTGAACTGGTAGCACCTCCACTTCCGGAAGCTCCACACAGCCAGCTCTCTTTCCCTCTCTGTCCACTGCACTAAAGACCAAATGATAATATATCCTCATTTAGTAAAGACATATTGACCTTCACCATAATATAAATATATAGATTTATAGATTTATATTGTAAATATACAGTATATTCATATGTAGATTGTAACAATTATATACCTTCCTCTTCTAGCTCCTCATCTTCTTCTGGGGCATCTGGGTAACAACGATCAACTTGCTTCTGAAGGGCCTCCAGCTTGCTCTCATAATCCTAGAAAGTTATTGTTAGAGCATTTTTAATGATGTCATGTATCAGAGATCAGATGACATCAGTGAGTAATCTTAATGTAATGTTAACCAGTCAGTTAAATCAAAACACTTTTTTTTTATAACTGTACCAGTCTTTGCTGCTCCAGAAGATTGTTGGCCTCCTCTCTTTCTTTGCGATACTGATCTTCCAACTCTTGCAGTCTGTAGGAACAAACACACATGAACAAAAAAGATTTGAAAGGGAAAATATACTGCTTGTGTAATTGTTACCCTGCAGCATCTTTTGCTGTTATGTCTAACGTGTGTTTTCAAAAACATACCTCTGCTCCATTTCTTGTTTCATGTCAATTCCTTGTTTCTCCAGCAGCTCCCTTTGGGCAAAGGCCCAGTCCACAGGCTCGGCTGGGGTTTCAGCACACGGGGTCCGCTCCCTCTCTGCCCGAGCCTGTACAGGATGGTTGAACCGGAACACATGGCTCTTCCCCAGGATGATACGATTTCCTATAAGGTATTATGGTTGTACAAGTTATAGCTGATGCTGACAGATGGACAGAGATCAAGTTAGCCAACTAACCTGATATAAGAATGGTAGGTTCAGTAACTCTCTTTCCATTGACATATGTCTCAGCTCCATCACAGGGCTCCAGGACAACTGCTGCTTAGGATCAGAGAAACCAGTGTGAGACTTCCTGAAGTCATATTAAAGCAATATTCTCTCACTCTCATATACATGCTACAAGCCCGTGGAACACAATAAAAGGAGCTCACTTTCTCCCAGTGGACCAACAGAACTCGTGAAGGTGCAGTGCTCATCTTTTATGAAGTGGCCGCTGAGGACAATATCCTGTCGACTGCTGGCATCTAAACGCCCAACCCTAAAAAACAAATCAAAAAATGAATAAGAAGAAACAAATAAGGAATAAAACACTCCATAAACTGGAACTAAACACTATTAGGAGCTTTTCAAATCAAGTTACTCTTTTATTTTACCAAAAGAATTTTTTTACTGCATTGTAAAATGTCAGCATATTACCTGGTAATCCCATCTTTTATGTAGTACAGAAGGCACTCAGACATCAGAGGATCCTCATTGGGGTTCACTAAATGAGGTGTCTGATACAGAATGAGCAATAATTTACAGATGTACACTGGATATGGAGTTTACATATTTATATACATAGCCATATTTTATTTACAATGTAACATAAGCATATCGGGCTCATCTGAAAAACAGTATCTCCCAGTGGGAAACATCAAACAGTTAAAACCATGCAGTCACTCTCCACAGCTTCCTAGCATGCATATGTATGTAATGTAGTCAGATGTTTAGGGTTGTAGGCAAACAGCCATAAACTGCTAAAAAATGAGGTCACTACCATTATCTTTCTCCCATGTTTACACCCAGTGCTGCCTCCAGTGGAGGAAAGTGTTTGAAGTGAATAATGAAGTAGATTCAGGATAACATTTAATGAAAAGAAGAATCCCTCATCTGATCAGCCTTAGCAAGGCTACCGTTTAAACAAGACTCAGAACACTCAGGAGACAGCTTTACACACTTCAGAGCTACAAACCTCATTGGGAGAAAACAGCCCGACTGTGTCGATAAACACAGGCTGAGGCTTTCTAGGATTATCAGAAGGCTTTGGGGTAAATGAACAGGCATTTCAGTCAATAAATAATAACTACTACATCACAGAGCAGTTTTGAAAGTTTTATTTACCTTCTTAGGAGAGAACACACCAACCGTGCCACCATCTTCTCTCATTGCTACACCCATTTCAGCCAGCAAAGCCTCCCTGTGGAAAAGACTCAGTTGAGAGATGTACTTGTATGTTCTCCTACCCTACTTCACCCTAAGGGGACTGTTTAAATGATGAGGATGTTTTGTCAAGCTGGAACACCTTTTCTATGGTCCATTTATTCATAAGTAAATAAATGCGGTTAGCTTCAGAAAAGAAATATTCTCTTCTTGTGCTCCATCTCTACACATTACTCTGTGAAAGTCATGAAGCTGTTAATTTGTTAAGCCATGAGAAAAAAAGGTTAAATATTCCATATACTGTAGTTTAAAAGAGAATTTTACACGTATATAAATAATATTGCACTTTGTGTATGTAAGATTTGAGCTTTCCACTGCTGTCTGATTATTTATAAATTATTCCTTAAGTTAGCTGAATGAAATAAAATAGACAAAGCGAGGTCTTTAGCTTACCTTTCCATTCTAATGGCTTCTGTTCTCCGAAGTTTCTCTTCCCAGGTCTCGTTGAGCTCAGCAATGATTTTTTCTGTTTCCTAACATTTATAGGGAGAGTGGTTATTATATGCTGTTAACTTTGTCAGATATTTTTTTTGGTGTCTACAAACCTCCTGAAACAACAAAGAACCACACAGTGGTATTTGGTGATATATTCCTGTCTTATATAGCAAAAAGGCACCTGCACTCACTAACCTGCTGCTTTCAATTACTCATTACAGCAACAAATCTGTGGATGGTAAAAATCACCTGGCACATTTGCTGTAATGTTTTACAAAAGAAGAGTGAGAATTTTGGAAAATGATTTAACCAACATCTAGATGAAACTACAGGGAATGCCCTGGTTATTACAGGTTTTAGGATCATTATACAGTATATAATATCAACAATATTGTGTGTTGCAAATTTGACTATAAGTCTGTTATTCTGAGCTCACCTTCAGCCTCTCAATGGCCTCCTCGCTGCCTGGGGTGAACATGATGCGGTCATGAAGACTGGCAATAGATCCGGCACGGCTGGACAAGGCTGAGAGAGACGGAGAGGGACTCATCCCCGTCATGGCATTGGTCACTGTGGAGAGATCATCCCTTTGATTCACAGCTTGGCCTTTATTGTTATTGTTCTTGTAATCGGATAGGTCTGTCAGGGTGGGATAGGGTTTGGGGAGTGGACAGGAAGTGGGGTTCGGGTAATCGATAATAAGGAGTAAACCAATTGAGATGCAGACAGAAAAGGAAGAAAAGAGAAGGGAGAATAGAGAAGAAACAAGAATAATATGTAGCTTCAAATCTAACTCACAGAGAAAATATAACTGGAATATAAAAGCGAGGGCAGCACTAGCATGAAGCCAAGCACAGAGAGGATCAGCTTAAATTAAATAATGAAACAAGGAGGTCATCTAGCCACAAGAAGGTTCAATGGAAATGCAGAAAAAAAAATCAAGCAGAGCACCATATGCGGTATCATTAAGAAACATGAAATAATGTTTTCTTTCTCTGAAGATTCTATCGTTCATTCTCAATCAAGTATTTTTAGAAACAAAAATAAATTATCAGTTCATCATTTATGGAAAACAAAATATGCAAGCCAGGCATCTGTATGTGTACAGGCACAATGACTCATTTGTAATGAGGTCCTATTTTCTACAGAGAACATTAGGAAGCCAGAACTCTATTAAGATTATTATCTAAAAACAGCAAGAAGCATTTAGTGCTCAGTGCGCTTTGCTACAATTTATCATGTCAAACAAATTACTGAAAGCAGGAATCCATTTTTCTGACAGCAAAACAGACACACTGCTGAGCCTTCTTGATTAGAGCTCAGTGGACATTCTGACTCATAATTAGTATATCTGTATTTATCTAATATAACAAGGGCAAATGGAAAAGAAAAAAAGTCCACATAATGTCTGCAGTATTCTGTTCAAGGATACAGACTACAGCATGAAACATCAACTCTGTAGCTGTTACTATGGCAACACTGTGTGACAAATAGACAAAATGTAGCACAACCATCCATCTGGACAGGATGGATCACATAGTATTGGCTTTGCAGTTAATAAAGCCATGTATTATGGAGAGACAGTAAAACTTCATGCCATAAAATTAGTTGCTTATCTTAAAATCCAATATCATGAAAGTGATTATGGTCTCTGTGGCTGAAGGCTACATCATCATTATCTTCTGGTCTCTGGGTGCTCTGATCACAGCTGCCAACAGGAGGCGATAGAGCCAGAAAGATGGTGCCAGGAGGAAATGGAAGGCTCCAGTTTGTACATCAGGGAAATTAAAGGTGGGGATAAAATCTACAAGCTTCCATTTTCTACTGCTCTGTTGTGTCACTTCATGAACAATTAAACTGTGACCCACCGGTGCCACAACTATAAGGCCATACACAGATCTCTACAGCACCTTGACATATTAAAGCCAAAATAATAAAGAGTACATAATAAGAAGGCTACATACTACTTCCAATGCATTAACATTACCTTCTTATTTTCTAGCAAAATCTCCTATAACAATCTGATTAGTTCCTGGTTGTACTGTGGTGCTGCAGGAAATTGACAAGCTACTATCCACTGTCACAATAAGCGCCTGTGATGCTAAGCTGCAGAGCAAAAGCAAAGGAAAGAAAACACACATTTCAAACCCTCTATATCAGCACCAGATGCTCGATATGCTGGGAGAAGAAGAGAAAGGGTGACAAAGAGAGAGAGAGAGAGAAAGAGAAAACAGACAGCATAACACCTTTAGATAAACGTTCACTTGGTTGTTGAACACCTGAGCAAAATATGCAATCAGTACAGTATAACAAAACTACATTTAAACTTCAACCATAAAAAAATAACATTTTTACAAGGGTCAGCTAAATGTAACTAGAACAAATAACCAGCCAGTATGAGTAGAGCAGGTGAGTTATACTGTTAGTACTGGCTCTAAGAAAGCATGGCTCAATTAGTCCAAGGACAGGAGTAAAGGATAAGGGCTGTATTTTATAGTATTTTTTCATACTAGCTGACTCAGCATGCAAGCTCCAGAAGCCAACGCTTGCAGCTCTATACTTTTCCCCCTCTCTCCTGCAGTAAACACTTCTCTCATGCTGGTTCCACTGCGGTTTCTAAATTTGCTTCATGTTCAATCTAAACAAATATGAGTTTATGAGCCTCACGGGAACAAAAGTGTAGTGCTTATGAGGGACCTGTGTGCCCCACAACTGGGAAAACACAATTGTGAGGAAAACAACACAACATAGAAAAATTACAGAAAAGACAGCTTACTCTCAATGATGTCACCTAGACCCTGGGCATAGAGGAGGTCCTTCAGACGAGACACCTCCTCCTTCAGCTCACGCACCAATCGGTTGTTGGGATCCTCGTTAATGACGGCGTTACAGCGAATCTGTTTGGCACGGTCAGCGTACCTGGGAATAGAAAAGGAGGATCATTGTGCATGGTGGCAAAAGGGAGGGAGAAGACACCATGACATACACACATTCATAATTCCCCTGACACCACACACCCTAGCAGCCTGGTACTGAAGCTGGTGAAAGGTGTTTGAAGCTTGAAAGTGATGCAAGTTACTGAGAAAAAACATGCATTGTAGTGTAGCTATATAAACTGTTGCTTTGTACCTAAGTGTGCTGAGAGTCTCATCGTAGTTGATGTCAGCTGGACTCAGGGCTGCTACCATTGCAGTTCGAGAATTCCCCCCTGACACAGAGAAGGAAAGATGTAGATGTGAATGCTTTTCAGTAACCAAAACTTTGTTACAAAACATTAGCCACTAAAACAAATACAATGTCCATACCTAAATTTTCTCTCAGTAGCCAAGTCAAAACCGAATCTCTGTAGGGAATGAAGCTTTCCACTTTCTTCTTCTTTTTATTCTATGTTAAAAACATCAAAATGAATGCAGTTATCTGAGAAATAATGAAGAGAAAGGAAATTTAATGTAAACACCTTACCTTATTCGAGCCTGAATCCTAAAACGAAGGTAAGAGAAAAATTAAAAACTGTCTTCAAAACTTAATCTTGCAAGACACAGATATAAAGCATACCACTTCTGCCAATGCAGAGATGACCTTCCCAAGTGTGGTTAGAGATTTGTTGATATTTGCTCCTTCCTTTGATAAAATATGAGAGAGATAACAACTTACAATAACAGCAAACACACTAATTAGGGCTTTTGACATGGACTTAACTCTATTAATTGTAGATAATAAAATATTTTCACCTTAAGCCTGGTTCCTTTTGCTCCAGTAGAATCTGCCCTCTCACTGCCAGCCAAATCCACCAAACTTATTTTGCTAACCTGCAACAGTAAACCAAACAGGAAAAGACAATGACTGAAAAGCAACACATTAGCTGCCAACAAAATAATCAATATGTTCTCAAAAAAACTGAATCACAATATCCCGTTATCACTATGACCTTCAAGCAGTAATTGATTTCCACTTTACATTAAGATTAAATCAGTCTCATTAATCAGTGTGCAGATAAGCAGGGGCACTCGTTCAATGTTAACTAAATCCAGTGAGACTGTAATAACAAGAGTTTACCTTCTCAGAGGTGTTGTCAGTGTCTGCATCATGGCGTTTCTGTGTGAATATTATGTTAAACACAGCATGGGAGCGACTGCTTGTCTCGTTCATGTTGGTGGCAGCCACAGTCCTGGGCAGAGAATTCATTAAAGTTGATTACCAGAAAGACTTACAGTTTACTTACAATTTAAGTAGAAGAAATTACTTGTTTGTTTTTTGAATCTGTATACTGCACATGAGATACATACATACATGCAAGAGTAAATAGGTAAAATAATAATCTAATGTGATATTCAACTTAAATTAAATGGAATTGCAGGTTGCAAGTGTTGTTCAAAACCATGAACTTAAAGTTTCTGAACTCCTGTATATGTGACATTTACATTCTTTGCCAGAATTACCACACTTCCATTACTTTAGAGGGTTCACAAGAAAAAAACAGAGAGGTTAAAACTAAAGCAAGAAATGCAAAAGTAACCAGATGTTTAGCCTCTAACAGGTCAAGCTTTAAAAGCTGAACTATCCAACCCATAATGCAACTTGTGAAAGCTATTCTTCTTTCAAACAGCACACCATAAGTCTGTGGTGACAATTTGAGCTCATTTTGTAGCACTCAACCCTAGACGCCATTCATGGCTGAGTACTTCTTGGGATGACTAACATTGAGTCTGTATAATTAGCTAGCTCAATGCCATTCTCAGAGACTCTGAAACAAAAGTAAGGTGACTGAACAGTGGACGACTTATCACCTGGCCTTGTTGCCAGAGTCCATCAGGTCCTGGATGTCATTGTACGAAGTCACAGCCAGCTTGGACAGGTCCTCCACATAAGGCCCCATGAGAGGATGCTCTCGCACACGTAGGTTTCCTTTGTTTTTGGGGTTCAGGAGGTCCCGCACACGTTCACAGTAGATCTCCATATAGCTTACCTGTTCAAAGTCACAATTAGCTTTGGCATCTATGGCAGGTAGCAAGTCTGCATCCACTGTACAAACAGGTGAGGTAGATCAGGACACTCACCTCTACAGAGTAAGACATGCTGTTGTCTGTATTATCATTGATCTTGGTGAAAAGATCTTCACACAGCTGGAAGAAAATATTGCACACATAATTTCTAAAATAGTTTCAAATTGGTAATTATTTTTCTCTTAAATTAATTATCTGTACTGAGTAATAACTGTATCTGTACCAAAGGAATGATTCCTTTTTGATCTTTGACATCCTGTTTCCCCATCATAGTATAGGACTTGCCAGCTCCTGTCTGACCATAGGCAAAGATGCAGACATTGTAGCCTTCAAAGGCATGAAGCAACATTTCCTCTCCAATGTCTTTATACACTCGCATCTGGGAGGCATAATTGACATCTTCAGGCTGTGGACAGAGAGCAACAGTTAGCCGTGTAAGTCTTCACATTTCTCCTAAACCTGAGAAACATGCCACAACGCAGTGTGAGTGAGTCATGGTGGATCTGCGGGGGTGCATAATGAGTTACCGAGGTGTGGGACCAGTAGGAGTAATCAAAGTTGAAGCTCTTGTTGTCTTTGGCCTGCTTAGGGTTGATGATGGCTGAAAGACAGGACAATATTCACAGGTTAGAGGAAGGATGAGAGCCTCGCCTGTGAAACTGTATCTGAGATGGGTCAGTGTCATTACGTGCTAGCAGAGATAGAAAGGCCAGTGTCACCTATTATTTTCTGTACAAATAATTGCCTTTGGGATTTTGGGACTGGGAAATGACATTATTTTTTTTAGAAGATGTCTGCAAAAACATTTTTCTGACTGATCAACTCATTACTCATTATTTCTTGGAGACTAGAAAATAACATTTTCATTAAAAACTAAAAATCTTCATCACTACCCTATGTGTCTGCTACCCCTATTCTGTAGCAAAATTTGATCAAAGATGAGAAAATCAGTGTCATTCTGCCCTGCTGCTACAGCTAAATAAAAAAAGCCATTTTGTTGCCTGCCAGGTTTCACTAGCTTGCCAGGCTCAGGCTCAAGTTTCAACAGTCCAGCACTTGGAACAAACAGCAGCCTTTAGCTGTCCTCTGTTACTACTCCAATAACTCTACCTTTGCCATTGTTATAATATTTTTCAAAGACAGCCACTGTTTGCTAGTAACATGATTTTATTGCTTCCTGTGTCTGCTAGCTATTCAGTAAATCACGTGTCCATAAATCAATACAGTCAAATCCACTATGAGCCATTAAAACTTCCATATTTCTACAGGAAATGCCTTGTGCCATTACAAATGAATCTGTGATAACAGGGAACATGATGCATGGTAGTCAGTGTATTTTTAATATTTTAAAGCCTGCTCTGGTAGATTTACATGCAGCAGATGACTCTGCAATAATGACTCAGGTAAATGTAGTTAAATTCTAATGATTAAATAAATAAAATGACCTCACCTCATGTTAGCCCACAATGACATGCTGGTTTTCCTACTAACTGCAGCTGTTATATGTTACTCCATATTCTGCATTCTGCATTCTTAGAGCTTTATGCATAAACTATTTACATACCAGTAACTGCGCCTCAGCATTTCTCAAGTTTTTAATTGAATGCTTGAATACTTGTCTGTGTGCCCAATCAAGACAATATTTGGTGTGGTCTTGCTAGTTAAAAACCAGTTCCATGCTGCTCCCAGCGCTCCATACCACTCTAAGTGCTAATGCAGATGCAGTCAATAATAAAGGAAAGGGCCAAAGGCTGAGTACAATGTTAAGTAAGTGTGCAAACTGTTAGTCCTTCTCCACACTGCTACTGTGTTCCAGCTATAAAATATAGGCAAGTGGTGGTATCAGCT
>JAVQJX010109308.1:0-10079 GCA_036025115.1 Ambassis agassizii | reverse complement strand
ATGTACAGGTGGAATGCACATAAGCAATTACAGGAAAGTAGGAAGAAGACTGTAAAAACGCATAATTTACAAGATTGGACACTTTGCATTTCAGAAGATTTTATATGGATGTAAATGTATTCAACAACCCAGGAGTTCACGCAGCATGTTTTGAAAATTATTGTTACTCAGGAAACTCCACAGGGCATCAGAATGAATCAGGAGAACACGAGTTAGCAGCTACTCTGATTAATGTATTTTGAAGTCGGACTATCATTCACTTCAACCACAGTCCCATGTATCAGAGGCTCAATGTGAACGAACAGAAGTTAAAGAGTTTGACCCCGAGCTTTTGTTCCAAGGCGCGTGATTGGCCGGGAGAGGCAGGAAGGTGTGTGCCGGGCGGTCCCTGGCGCTTGACGGAACCATGTGATGTCACAATAGGCGGGGCCACATGGTTAGATCAAGCACAAGAGACAGCTGCACGAACCAATCAGAATGCAGGTCCACACAGGAGGAAGGCGGGAGGGAGGGGACAACAGAGAGCTGCACCAGTTGAGTCAGGGGGGGAGGCAGGGTCCATACAGGATAGGAGAGGCAACAGACAGCTGCAGATCCACACAGGAAGGGGGGGTGTGGCGAGACCAAAGAACTGCCCACCCATAGCAAAAATAATCCACACAGGTCCAGAGAGGAAGAGGAGATGCAGGGAGAGAGGAAGGGCTAAAGCAAAGATGACAGCCATAACCAGCTTTAGGGGGATTTGTAATCTAGTTATGTTGATTAACTCCATGGATGGGCACTAACATTACCATTCAGACCTTCCATTAGACATAGATACAGCAAAGCACTTTGGATAAAACCCTTTACAGTTTAACAGTATTGGTTATGTATCACAAATCTGTCATGGGACGCAGCATCTTTGAAAGCAGAGGTGTGGTGGAAACATTCAGTCTCTTGTTTTGAATTTAGGGTATGCATGGAATTTCCGTGTGACCGTTACCTACCTGTACACCTGAACTTCTTGCCTTTGACCTGGCTGATTCGTTTATTAGCGAGCCTCCTTGGGTGGCTGCATCGCGCTCCGCTGGTCTCAATCGGGTTGTCAAACAGGTAGTCTGCCAGCCACTTCAGGTGACAGTCACACATAAAGGGATTCTGAGCCAAATGACTGGAAAAGAAGAAGAAACAGGAGTGATGAGAGGGGTGTGTTTGTCAGCTGTGTTTTTGGTAATAATTGGCAAAAAAAAAAAAACAACAACATTCCAGATTGAAACCATAAAGCTGTAAATTATTGATGTCAGGTACATTTTTTGATGGTTTTCATGTGACAAAAAAAAACAAACCTTCACAGTGGTAATTTCTCTAGCAAGGATAATCCTGTTTAAACATCACTGCTATGGGCCTATTCATTAATCATCTATTGATCATAAAATCATTAAGCCGTTAAGAGAACGTGTGAAAGTTTCTCTGAGGCAAATTCTTCAATATTGATCCTTTACAACCAAAACCATAGAAAATTCAAGCTTCTGACATATTCTATAAAAATCCAAATGTCAAAGCCAGAATCAGAGTTTGTGGGGTGCCTTCCTGGGGAAAACCCAAAGGGTATGTTCGATTACTCTAGTGTATTCTGCCTCACCGTCTCCTCTTCCTCACTCGAATACGCCTGGAATACTTAGCGACGGAGTCAAACAGATAATTGGCTACTTGTTGCGGTTTATGCTAATACTCACAGCGTCTTGATGGAGCGCAGAGGTGTGAAGAGTCCTTTACTGATGGTTTGCAGCTTGTTGTCGTACAGTGACAGCAGGTTGAGGTTCTGCAGGTCTTGGAAGGTGTTGACTCTCAAACAGTTAATTTTGTTGGCATTCAACAATCTGAAACACAAAGAGGACCCATTATTTTATTTATGAGTTTGTTTTTAATCAGCTTTATCATCTCTGTGGGTAAGACAAAAGTTAGGCAGATAACGAGGATTTATTTTTCTGCAAAACCACTACTTTTCCTCCCAGCCCTCTTCTTCATCTCACTATTTCTCCTCCCACCCTCCCTTCCCCAAACACTCGTGATGATATTTTTTCTGCCTGTGACACATAAATCTGAAAATTGTGGTTTTATTTTTTTTTTCTCGTCTGGAGCAGGAGGGGAATATGTGCTGTTGGGTGTGTGAGTGTAATATCTTGTTTTAATGGGAGAGACAGATGGTGAAGGGGGGGGGGGGTTGAGGTGGAGAAGAATGGAGATGGGATGGTGGGAGAAATAATGGAGTGAGACAGTGAAGGGACAGGTGAAAATTTAATTTGGACTGACACAGATATACATTTAAGTGAAAGAGGCTGACAGGCAAAAATGGAGGAGAGGCAGGAGGAAATGAGAAATGTGATAGAGGGATTAAGTAAATGACAGGAAAAGTTTTCACCTCTACCCGTCTCTCCATCTCTCCATCCTTTCATGCCTGCACTTCATTAGCAAATATCCAGGTTCTCAGGATTGTCCCTGTACGTTCTCTCTTTTCTGTCTCATTCTCCACCTTTCTGCTCTTCTGTTGTTACACTCATCTCACTCTCTCTCTCTCTCTCTCTCACACACACACACACACACACACACACACACACACTTTTCTGTCTGTTCTCTCCATCTTTCCTTTCTTTGCCTGACAGGTGACTAACTCTGCGTTTGGTACAGCAGCTCAGCTTAATTGTCTCAAGTCGTCCTAACGAGCGCCTGCGACACCACAACCTGCTTAGACGTACACACACGCGCACATATCTCACAGGTGATACACGCATACACACACACATGTGCTGCTCTGCGACATATCCACGCCTCATTAGGCAGCTCACAGGGGGAACTAATTACTTGAAACTCCACCAGTAAAACAACGCAGCACCAGAGAACATAAACAGCAGACCAGTAGCCACACAAAGCAATAATCTTGAATCTCGCATGACACACTGCTTGATGCAGCGGTTAAAGCTAAATATAATTTAGAATTATGACGCTATAAGGGAGAATCTTGTCATTCATGACTGTTAAGTAGCAAAATGTTAAAGACATTGTATACGACTGCTGTGCAAGCGCCAGCACCCCTTTATAGAACATACCAATGATGTAGCAATAGTAGCTAAGTGTGTTCACAAATGCAGAGAATTATCCTGTTAAAGGAAAAACATGGATGTAAACCAATATAAAGCATTCTGTGTTTAACATTTATGCCTACAGCATCCTGAGATCTGAGGCTTTTCCAGCTCAAGTTGCTAAATGTTAATTGATGTGACACATAATGGTGACATAAATGTACATATCTTTCTGCATTCGTACATACCTGTCTTCCTTCCTATGTCTGCACCATGCATTTATTAATTTATCTACCTATCCATCCATCTATCAATTCCCTCCACCTCACCCCACCCCACCCGTCTCCCCTGTCCCTGACTATGCACCATGCATGCAAATGTAAAAAGGTGTTTGTGGGTTACAGTCACTCATCCTCATTCTCTTTGCCTGGCTTCACTTTACGATGGAAAAGCCCAGAACATTAGCTGTTCCTGCAGTGGACTGCGGCATTTTGCAAGGAGGACCATATGCAACATAGGCTACTTATGTAGCTGTTAAAGAAATGTTTTACTGCATGCTGAGCCACTGCTGCTGCTGCTGCTGCACCACAAGTCTGTGCCCGTGAGGAAATATTCAGAATTAATAGTTTTCCTCCAAAGGTTAGAAGAGCTGTAGTTTTTATTAGAGTGCAGACTAATTTGTTTCATGTTTAGTGTTGTAGGAAAGACACACACACACACACACGTGACAATGGACAGATGTTGGGTTAGTACATACAGTATTTATGCAGCAGTGATCGTTAGCAGGATTTGGTTCAGTAATTGTGGCTCAGACAAACAATGCTCCCCACCTCGTGAAATTATCATCATTTATTGAAACAATATGGACATATTGACATGAACCATAGCTGCGGATGGAGGTGGGAATGGTTGTAGCTAAATCATTCTGCTGCCTCCGCTCCAGCCACACTGCCAGATTAAACACAGTTTTGGTTCTCAAATTTTTGTCCAGAAAAAAATCAGTTCTGCAAATTTAAGCCAACTGTTGGCCACACATTTAACATGTTCATTAGTCCAAAAGCACTGAAGCTGCAGGGACATTTTAGACCAGAAACCAAATCTAAATAATGTATTTCATTTCTATCTAGTGGGACCACACATATACTCACATGCACACACAAACAGAATGTATACTCACAGCAGCTGCAGGGAGACCAGTCCATCAAACAGTCCTTTGGGCAGTTCAGTGATCTTATTGCCATACAGAACCCTGTACAGGAAAAAACAACAACATTATTTAGCTTACAGATTAACAACCTTCTTTGTGTTCTGAAGGTAGTTTAAAACGTTTACTGGTTTACTTGATGATATTCCTTTTAATACTGTTAATATTTCAGGATACTTCGGCAGATATAAACTGTTCAAAAAATTCATCAATCTGCTTTAGATATTATTATGAATATGCATCTAATCAACAGTAGTAATAATGATTTGGTCAGTGGAAATGTAATGTAGCACATGCACTGTTCTCCCTGGGTAGATCTGAGCTGACACCCTCTTTTATTTTCAATGAGTATTGATATTTATCAATGAAAGCTGAAGCCTAATACAATGTTAGTGTGCCTGCTATAATCAGTCATCACATACATTATATCCATGTGTTCTAGAATCCATCTAAACCATCGCATTTGGAGATGGTGCACCAACCAGCAGAAATTAGACCCCAAGTTCATCCATCTAGCTCTCCAAAAAGTGTCACAAATCATCCATATATCTTCTCAGAATAACAAAGTCACCATATATACCCAGCTGGAAAAACATATTTTATTTGGAAGAACTGAAGGATTGTTATATTTAAAGTCAGAAATGATGTCTGTTTCCATTGGAGGACATTTTTCCTTTAACAGACTGTAAAAAACATGCACAGCAGCGCCATTTCGACACCGAGCTTTTCCTCACTAAGCACAATGTTTTGGACCATTTATCTCATTTGATTGTCAAAAACTGAAATTATGTTTGAGATGTGCTTCCAATCGCAGTTGCAATCGTTTAATTCACTTGAGCAATTTTATATTTTGCTACATCACGCCTCAGCAGGCCTACCGAGTATAAGTCGTACCTCTCAGTGACATTCCTGCACAGCTGAGTTAGCTGTATATATGTATGTGTGTGTGTGTGTGTGTGTGTGCGTGCATGCGCCTGTGTTTGTGTGTGTCCAGTAGAGTTCACCTTGTCTGCTCCTCCTTGTCTGTCTGTCTGTCTCATTTTCATGCTCCAGATTGATTCAAATTAAACTGTGCTTCATGCTCTTATCACATTCACCCTCAGAAATGCACACACCACACAGACTGATTACAGATACACAGAGAGCACAGGCCGCCGCATTGTGTTACAGTTGTCAACATCAACTGTGACAACACTTTTTATTTGCTAAATGTCTGGAAATGCAATTACATTTTCTGTATGGATGTGTGTTTGTGTACATGCCTGCATGTTCGTGTGTCATACTTACAGTGAAGTGAGTGAGCGAAGGCCGCTGAAAGCATCAGCAGCGATGTCAGAAATCTGGTTCTTACTCAAGTCACTGTGGAGAGAGAGAGATTACTGTAATACACAGTAATGGGGTTCATTCTGTGTGAATGTCCTAGAAGTGTCTGACAAATGATCATGCGAGAATACATCAGCAGAGGTCAAGGCAAGAGGACGAGAGTAAAAAAAAGTGTAAGAGGGGTGGAAAGTATGAGTAAATGAGAGAGAGAGAGAGAGAGAGAGAGAGAGAGAGAGAGAGAGTGATGGACAGAGTGAGGTAAAAAAATGAAGTGACAGGAGAACAAGAGGGAGAGAGAGCAAGTGGAAGCATTGCATGTTAAGTGCAGTTCATGTCATTCACCTCTACTGCTGAAAGATATATTATTAAAAGCTGCTGTTGAGGTGAGGTTAAAACTATGTGTGTGTGTGTGTGTGTGTGAAGGTAGACGATAACCTTACTACCTAACTTTTTACATCATTTGCATGATGAGGACATTTTTATCCAGTATGTGTCCACAGTGATGTGCAGATTCAGATTCTTATTTTTGATCCAGTCTAAAGTCTTAATTCAAATAATCTACTTGTCTGATGATGTATTACTGTACACATGAAAATATGGTGGCGTCTGCTGTATTAGTGCTCATTATTTCAACTAGCATTTTTAGAATATGGATATGAAATGCAAAACCTACAATGAATCTAATGTTCTCCAATTAAGCTATGAAGTGTCCTCTCTGTTGCTCTGTCATCTGATCATCAAAGTTCAACTTGAAAATGTCTGTGAAGGCTCTACTCCTGCTACTGTACCATCATGGTGGAAGTAAATTCATGATGAGCGAGGAGGGGGGGGGGGGCGGGGGTGGGAGGGGGTGGGGCAGCTGTCATCTAAAAGACTGCCTGAAGATGGTAACCCCCACATCCCCTGCACGCAAAGCCTAAAACTGATGAATAGTGATGCAGTGGATGAGATATTCTAGGCAGTGTGACCCTATTTATCACTTTATTTACAGCCTTCAATGCATGAAATCGATAAAAAAAAGGTTAAACAACAAAATAGCAGTTGGTTAAAGTCAAGACTAATAGTGTAGAACTGTATCAGTTTATATAAATTTGTACCAATGTAGATTTAAATATTAGTCTGTTAAATGTACATGGCTGTGTGTATGTGCATGTCTTTGGATGTATGTAGATATATAAAAAAACAGACTCACATCCTCTTGAGCTTCTTGTAGGCTGAGAAAGCTCCCGCTGGGACATTTTTAATCAAGTTCTGCTCCAAACGACTAAAGAGAGAGAGAGAGACAAAGGAATTAAAACTTAACAATAATGTTAAAAATTTAACAAGATATTTACACATTACTTTTAAAACAGCACATTATCATGACATGGGGAGTTCATTCTCTTTCCTTTTCAAGGTTATCATCATGTCCTGTAACCTCAGCCCGACACACTAGGGTCAAAAGGTGCCTGTTCCAATCAACATGTACACAATAAGTCTGCAGGTTGGTCGGTGCTTTGCAGCAGAGTCAGGCCAAGGTCAGTCAGTGTGAAATCTGGACCTGAGTTTTGTAGCTCAGCAGTGATGAGCTTACATTCTGATCTGAGTCTAGACAAATCAAAAGATGACTGAGTATTCAGGACTTCTGCAGTACAACACCACCTGCTCTTCAAGTGTTCAGGAGTGTAAATCAAACAGTATGACTGGACTCATGTTTACACTGAACTTACTACATTCAAACAGTGAAATAAGAGTTTTAGCCCACAAACTGAATGTGAAAGAGGGTGTTTCAACAAAAGCAGTACATGGCAGCAGTACATGAACATTTCATCACCATTTTCCACACATCATTTTAAGTGTTTTTTTATTTATATCCTCCATAAAGTCTTTTGACTGAGCCCTCTTCACTCCTCGGCTACACTGTATTATATACTACACTGAACACTTTGTAGGTTTCTCAACTTTTTCAGGCTGGTGGCCAAAGGGGATTTATTGCATCTCTTTTTTTTCTGGAAGACTGCAGACTTATTGCAACATACTGGTAGTATTACTCTCTTATCATGCAGGGAACCATCAGAACCAGGCACACAGCCCACGTTTGGGTAAATTTACTGTAGTTCAGTTTCTGCTCTCCTGATGATGTAAGAAACACATTTATCTATGTTGCACATGTAGCCTTCACGCCTCCTTGGTGGAAAGAAAAAGAAGAGGGGGAGGAGGATGTGAAGTAGGGCAGAAGATGGGAGGAAAAGAAGGAGGAACATGAGAGGACAAAAGGTGAGAAAGGAAATCATAAAAAGGGGAGAGGAAAAGGAGAACACCAAAGGAGAAATCAGAGGAGTGGAAAAGTGTGAACAACAGGGGGAGAGGAGAAGAAAAATCAGAGGAGAAGAGGAGGATGTGGTGAGGTCCCAAGGCCAGCCACAGGGTCAGCTGTCAGGATGATGAATGGAAAGTAATCCTCCCTTCTTTTCTTCCCATCCTCCCCTTCAGCTGTGCCTATCTATCTATCTGTCTGTCTGTCTGTCTGTCTGTCTGTCTGTCTGTCTGTCTGTCTGTCTATCTATCTATCTATCTATCTATCTATCTATCTATCTATCTATCTATCTATCTATCTATCTATCTATCTATCTATGTAAGCGAGATGATGCTACATATTACTTTGGTGTAAATGCCTGTTGTGCTGCTGTGGTGTGTCAGTCTGGGTTTAATGTTTCAGTCTGCTGCTGCGGCGCAGTAAAGCTTCAGTCTACCAGGCTGACTCAGCACTTGCAGAACAAACAACCTCTGCTGCTGCTGCAACACAATGTGATGGACTGACCACAGACATAGATAGATGGATAGATTGATTGATTGGTAGATAGATAGATTGGTAGATAGATAGATAGATAGATAGATAGATAGATAGATAGATAGATTGATAGATTGATTGGTAGATAGATAGATAGAAAGATAGATAGATAGATAGATAGATAGATAGATGCTTGGTGAGTTTTTAAGAAGCATGAGATTAAGTGTACAGGGCAAACTTCCACGCATCTGTAACAAGCTTCTCCACCATTTTTTGATACGAAAAAACTCATTTGACATGCACTGTGTTACTGTGACCACAAGGGGGAGCCTCATGAGTGAATGCCTGATATATTAGCCTTCTGACATGCTGTGTTTTAATGAAAATTTTAGTGCTATTTTGATTTTTTCCCCCAAGGCTGAAGGTCAAAAAATGAAATAACACTGTGGTAAAAATACAAAGAGCCTGAATATATTTTACACAATAAAGTTTAAACTATAGATGTGAGAAGAAGTGACTGACTACTTCTAGAAGTACACTTTATTTTGTTTATAGGAAATCTTACTGCAGGGTTTTTGCTGCACAGAGGAGGTTTAGCTGCCAACCTTTTAGAATTTAATAGCTATTTATCAAACTGATGACGAATAAGAGCCAAAACTTGAATCCGCCCATCTTTGTCTGAACTCCACACACAAAGCGTGGAGCCTTAAAGAGGAGAAAGATGATAAGTTTTTTACTAGTCTGGTTCTAGAGAAGCATCACAGCACGCTATGTTGGTCAAAATGATTTCAGTTTCACAAATTAACTCATTTGTTTGTATTTTTTGGATGAAATATATCTGTTGTGTAGAAATTGCGTATCAACAGTGCAAAAAAACATCAAATTCTTGAGTAAAATATACAGTTTTTGTGTTTGTTATTTTATGTTTTGCCATTTTAAGGTTTAATGTGTTTAGGAACCCTTTAAAAATCACGCATGAGATCTGAAAGCAGAGCATTTAACTCCCATCACTGTCGTTCAAGCTAATCAGTCTGACATGAAGCTGTGTGTTTCAGTATGTGAATTTTAAAAAAAAACATGGCTGAAGTCTTGTGACTTTGTGAGTTATGTCTCCGTTTTGTTTCCTGACGAGGACAGATGTGGGAATGTGTCTGACAGCCTACGTGACCCTGAGAGACAAATTCCTGTTTGTCTGACTATCTGTAAGTGATTTATAAGGTCCCGCAGACACCGTGGAGATCCCGGCGCAGGTCTGAGCGGTGACCCGGACTCCTGCGTTCATGTAGAAATGGATTGGAATCGGCATCTTCCCTCTAAATAGGGTCCCATTCATTTTTTCACAGGGAAACAAATTAGCTGCTGGTATGTTGTTTTTCTGATTGACTGACTGACTGTGATACAGGTCGAGGCCAGGCGTTCTTGGAACCTTGGACCGTGTGGACTCGTTAATTGAAAGGGGAAATCAGGGGAAGTTAGTGACCAATGCCAAAAACTTTTTTTTAAAGACCTACAATTTAAACTCAACAAATTACACATGTAATCACATTTTGTTGGATAATATGTGAGAATTTGTATTTTTGATTATAGAATAAGACGAGAATAATTCTATTTTCAAAATGACCATAAGAATTCCAAAAAGTTTATTTTATTAATTCATCTGTTATAGATGAATATTGGTGCATGTACACAAGAATGTTAGGCAGTAATTTTAAGGTTTTTCTAA
>JAVQJX010109271.1:0-13348 GCA_036025115.1 Ambassis agassizii | reverse complement strand
GTAAGGCTGATGAAATTAAGCCTCACCTGAAGGCTGGAGGACTCTCTCACACACACACACACACACACACACACACACACACACACACACACACACACAAGCCCACTGGCATGACAGCCCTCATGATGCAGGCAGAAGCCTTAACCTAACATTACAGCCTGAGCACATCCTATTGTAACACAGCAGAGTGACAGGATTAAAATAAAACACTGGGTGTGCCATGGGGAGGGTGGGGATGAAGATGATGATGATGATGATTAACAGACCACTGAAGGCAGATCATTTAGGTGCAAGAGGCTAAATCCGGCACATCCACTGAAACGCGCGCCGTGGGCAGCGCACAGGCAGGTGATGTGCGTGAGAGCAGGTTAGGTTTTGGATGTCAGCCGGTGTTCTCGGCTATAATTAGCAGCCGAGTCTCCAGAAACGTACCCGCCGACCCCGCTCTCTCTCTCTCTCTCTCACCTGGCGGCTGCGCACAGACGCACATATCAAACAGCGGCTGCAGCACCTGCTCCAAAAAAAACAAAAAAAAAAACAATACACAGCCTCCCTTTCATTCTGTGCTTTTAAAAAGCTAAACCGAAACGCTCTGGATAAATATAAATGTCGACGGGAGTTACCGAATACCCGTGACGTGGTTAGTCCTCCCGTGACCCCGATCAGAACCGGGAAGGAGGGGGGAGGAGGGAGGCGATAGGTTGGGGCTGTCATGGCAAACAGAGCTGTCACGTAAATCACATTTAACTTAAAGGTCCCTGTCATTTGGAGCGCAGTCAGGTGAAGCAGTTACCTGAGTGTGTCACCTGTCCTCGTCGCCTCCCACCCGACCGGCCTCCACACTTCCTGGATTACTCCGTCCCACCCTGCCGACTTCTTCTATTTCTTTTTTTATCCTCTCAGCTCTTCTTCTTCTGCGGCGGAGCTGTCACTCCTCCTGTCGTCCTCGGCTCACCGCCGCGGAGGTTTCAAACGTCACAGTCGGCGGTTCTTTCGCCGGTCCTCCTCTCCTCTCTGTGCAGACTGCCGGCCGGTTCTCTGGGCTGTTCTGACCCCCTGTCGGCTGCCTCCTCTGGCCCACTGCGACTCCCAGCTCCTCCTTTCTGAGAACCAGGAAGCGGCTTGCCCTACTTACGCCCAGGCGCGGATTGGCTCTGGCAAGGTTGGAGAAGAGACCGCCGGGGTGGGCAGGGCACAGGCGAGGGAGGGAGAGGACGGAGAGGGTCCGACTGTGGTGCGATAGGCCAGCAGCGGCGTCTGTCTGCTGCGGGGGAGGAGAAAGGTGGGCCGGTTTGGAGACCCCGCTCCTCCCCCTCCTCCCCTCCTCCTCTCTCCCGTGGGCATCACCGCGCACAGGTAGGTAAAGCGCAGCGGGCAGGGAAAGCGGATTGAAGGATATCTGCGTATGCTTACCTGTCAGAGGCAAAAACATTTTGAGTCGAAATGGACTTAGTGCCCCCCCCCCTCATGACTCAGCAATATTCCCTGAGGAGCCATCTGGAGGTGACCACGGATGGAGAAGTGGAAGTCAGCCAAGAAATAGACTGACAGAGGCTGACGGATGATTCAAGCTAAACGGAAACCAGTGTGATAAATGAAACTCCTACAGAGGATGTGTCACATCCAATGTGGTGGCAGGCAAAGGGCAGTATTATCAGGGACTTTTTAAAAAAAAAATTAAAAAAAAAGAGCTTTGGTGAGTCAGTTTAAAACACAGATACTCAGCTGGAGTGTAAAACTTTATTCATGAGCACTTCTTTCCAGAGAGCAAACACACTGACATTAAACAGCAGCCTGCAAACACTCTGAAGTCTACAGACCTGCTCCAGCTGTTTGAAGTGGTTTGGGAATCACCTTGCTATTTTTCAGCTTCAGTCTCATCCTCCTCTGCTGCTCCTGTTCGCTGTGTGGTGGTGGGTTTGGTAGTAAGTTTGCAGGAAGTCTATATATAGTTTTGTGGTGAATTCAGCCAGCCCACCTTCTACCACCCCCTTAACCCTAAATCTCTGCCGGCTCTGTGGTTGTGCTACTGCTGCTGCAACGAGACGTCAAACTATGTAAATGCACTTTATTTCCAGTGTTACTTTGCTTTAAAACAGCAGCCTGGGAGTCAGGGCCTTCCAAAAGGTCTGATTGCGTATTTTTTATGTATTTATCTCTTTATCAGTGGTAATAGCCTGTTCAGACTATTGACACACTGCAAACATAAGCGTGAGCATATGTAAACACATATAACAGAAATATGTCATATTTGGCATTTTGATGTTTGTCACTCGGTGGTGGTCAAACCTCGTGTACATATAAACTTGAAATAACCAAATACATGTCTATAAAAACACTCCCTGTACAGTTGTATCACTTTTGTTTGTTTATTTCTGCTGTCTGTTTTGCAGCCAGCTTCAGGTGATCCTCCTAAACCGAACCAAATCACTTCTGTTGTTTACGTGTGAGGACATGTTGTTTATGTGATAATGCTGTCTTACAATATAATGCATGTCATTACAGGATCCTTGCTAAAGTTGTCCAGTATATGTAGTGAAGTAAAAAGATTTCCTCTGAAATCTGCACTCCACTTATGTAGCAGAGTGCAGAGCACAATTCTCTTAATGGGAACAGGTGTTTTATCGCATAATAACAAAGGCCCTTCAGCTTATTTGTGCATTGGCTGCAACCAATGCATGTAATGTACAACTGTACTGTAGTAAGTGGTAAAATCGTCATTACTCGGCTTCACAATCTGCCTGACAGGCTAGTATGTTTATAATGAACAGACTTCCGTCTCAGTCTATTTCAGAGCCGCAGTGACAGACAGCAGGTACGCGTCCTGTTTATCCCCCCACCTCTATTCATGGCTGGTAATCCAGGCTGGTCTGCCACCCTTAACCTCTGCCACACTGTCTCCTGATTCTCCTCTGGCCTTTCCTCCTCATACCCTCCTCTGTAATAGCCTTTAATAGCCTCTCACGTGGTTCTGCAGAGACATGTATTTACACAATGCCAAATTAAGGTGCTTCTTTTTGTGTCTGGGCCATTTGATTGCTAAAGTCACATTGCCATCTAGTGGTCATAGCACAACTAGCAGGTCTGAATCTTTATCTACAGCCATCGATCATTTTTCTACAAAAAAAAAAAAAGTACTGCTCAGATGAAGTGTAGGAGCAACGTTAGAAATGCAACATGTGTACTTTACTACAGCCTGGAGCCTCCGTCTCAATTAAAATGTCAGCACAAGCGCTAGACAGCATAGCTGAACAACCCCAAATAATTACAGCTACCAGGCAATCATCCTTTTACTGACAAATATATGAGACTCCGCAGGGGATATTCAACCACAGTGCAAATCATGAGTGCAAATTCAGTATGTTAATGCCTCTTAACTTGTAGATGTGAAAAATAATTCTCCCCTCGACGCCAGTGTGGGTTGAAGGGCTGTTGAAAATCTCAAACATCAATGAGAGAGGAGGGGAAATAAATGGGAGAGACAGAAAATAATAGGGAGGGAATGTTGAGGCAGGTGTATCAGTAAAACTGTAATCCGACCGCCTGACGGCAGATTTTCATTTACTTTCTTTCAAGAGCAACAGAGGTTTAAGTGTCCCCACATTCACAAGCTTAACCTTGGATCTTAGTGTGCCTGCCCTCTGCTGAGAGGTACAGGATTAGGGTTGGGGATCCAGGAGCAGCACTGGATGGGAAGCTGAGGCGAGACAGTTCTCAACTCAGACATGAAGTTGTTTTACCGCTCGGCGGCGTTGCACTTGAGTCACCAAACCTCTTGCCCTAAATCCTCAGAGATCATATGAGTCCAAGTTTGAGTCATCAGGGTCACATCTGAAGTGATAGTCAGTTTGATTATGCATCTTGGTAATCTATTCAAAATAAAATACAAATATGCAAATTATTTTTACAGAAGTCACTGAAAGAGCACAGACAGTCAGGGGCCTAAAGTAACTGTTTTAGAAATTCTTTAAAGGTTTAGAGATACCTTTCTATAATAATATAAAATACACTTATGAGACAGCTACACAATATAAAACAAAATTATGGCTGGTTTGAATGCAATTGACATCCAGAGACACTTGTTTTGACTTCTGGTCAAATGCGTGTCGGAGTGAGTTGAGGGTGTTTTATGACCTCAGAAACAATGCCCTCAGTATGTTTCATGGAACTAAAAAGATTCTGAAATTTGGAAAAAAATATTTATTGATTTTATTAATATTTTTATATACGTATTGTAAATACTGCTGAGTCAAGTGCTGTTCCATTCTGCAGTGCCCTGCCACTAGGTGGATTATAGAGTCAGCCTTACACAATGACTGGACCAGCATTTACTGTCAAAATCATCCAACAAATAACCTGCCTGCTACAGGGAACCAGCTTTCAGTGTCATGTGATGTGTCATAGGTGGGTGAGGGGGCGTTGTAAGTGTGTTTGGCACATGCAGGTCCACGAAGGAGCTCATGTCTGTACACACAAAACAAGCTGATATCTAAATTCACTTTATTCTTACACCCAGATGTACACCATCATCATCATGTCAACATCACCATCTCAGTCATGATCATCAAGCCTCAATGCCACACGCATGATCATCAGTTTGACAGCATCATTAGTTATTTTCTTCTTTTCAAAAGCTAAAGCTGTGATAAATAAAAAATAAAACATTTGGTCCTTAAATATATAGTCTAGGCAACATGGTATCAGGGGTTAAGACAGAAATGCCTTGTTGCTACCCACAGAAAACATCAAACATCACTGGAAATGGTGCCTTAACAGAGTCATAGGGCGACAGAAGGAGGAGACCACCAATTGAACATAAGCTGATGGCAGCAGAGAGCAAAGTGTCGGGCAAACCGAGAGAAAGGGAGTGAGTCTGTGAGCGCCAAAGAAACAGTTAACGTCCAGAGCTGTGAAATCAGATGAAAGGCAGCTAGACAGACGAGAGATGAAAGACAAAGAGGTTGAGGAGGGAGGAAGCACACAACAGGCCCACAGAAAGGCACGTATTTACAGTACACGGAGCCGGGTGGAACAAAACCAAGTGAGCCACTGACAGAGCACAGCAGAGCAGTACTGTGTGTCACACACACACACACACACACACACACAAAATTAAACACAATTTACAGAAGCTGTCAGAGTGAAAGTTTTGTATTGTTCAAAAACTAAACACCACACACCTGGGACAACAAAACTACAAGTGGACTGCTCCTAATTATTCATATGACTTTACAGTGAATTTTTTTAAACGCTCTATCATTATAATTATTATTCTGATGAGAAAATATTACACTTTGGTGAAGAATGAGAAGCAAGAGGGAACTGGAGCTGCAAACCTGAAACTGTCTGCTTTATTGCCTGCACGTTGATCCTCATAGCAAAAAGATGATCTTGTCACATATTTTATTATTGTCGAGGTCATGCACCTGTTACATTACCATAGTATTGCTGTTTTCACTGACTTTATTTTTCAGACTCCCAGCTTCCATCCACTTGACTGCAGCATATTTCCACTTCAGCTTCCCTGCTTGCTCCAACAATCACTAACACAGATATGTATGTTTACATTTGGATGGGTTTTTTTTTTTAGACTCAGTATACCAAGCACTCAACTGAAAGTCTGTCTCCTTCCTCGATGGCTTGGTTGAGAATCACATGAACACCTGATGTTCTAAGACAATCACATCCTAGAGTGAATGCCAACAAGATGGATCTGTCCATAGGAGATCATCGGCTGTTTGTGTATCCCTGGCTCTGCTGATCAGGCCAGGCCACAATACAAAACCCAACATCCTGCAAGAGTTTCTCTTCTTACATGTTGGCAGGCAGTTTGTGTCTTAGTCCCTCTGAGTCTTTTCTGGTAAGTGACAGCTGAGGGTCCTTTTTCCCACCTTTAGGGGAGGCGGCATTGGCAGGAATGGCTGCATTTGCTGACTGCGTGGGTGCAATGGGAGATGCCTGAGTGGTCTGGACGGAGGCAGAGGGTGTATTGAGTTTTGAGGAGTGGGTAGAGACAGCAGTGGTGGTTGCTGTTTGTTTTGGGGGCTGACATTGGACACTTGGGGCAGCGGTGTAAGAGGAGGACTGGTTAGTGGAGGTCTGGTTTGGGTTTAACGTTGCTGAGGGTGAGGTTTGTTTGAAGGTACGGCCTGAGCCTGAAGTGGGGCTTGGAGTGAGGACAGGGGACGTTTGCTTCACAGGATGAACTGAGAACGTTATTTTAGTTGGGGAGCTAGTGCTAGCAGGAGTTGACGTTTGGGTTGGGGTGAGAGGAGAGGCTTGTTTTGGGATCTGGCTTGAAGTGGGGCCTCTGGCTGAGGGGGAGACAGACGGCTGAAGACAAGGTGTTGGAATCTGGGCTTTACTGAGGGACGGGGCAGATGTAACAGGGATGGGAGAAGGGGAAGGTGTTGGGGTAACTGGTGTGATGCTTTGAGTAGGAGTGTGGGAGGGAGTAGATGTTCGGGAGCGGGCAGTCTGAGTGGGAGTTAGTATTGGAGAAGGGATTGGTGTCAGGGTGGGGCTGGGGCCAGACAGAGGAGAAGCAGATGGAGGAGTGTTGGATGCTTTGGCTCTGGGGCTCTGGGGATGTGTTGGAGAGGATGAGACCAAAGACGAGGGAGGAGAAGAGGATGTAAGAGATGACTTGGTCCCATAAGGTTGAGGTAGTGGAACAGGGGTAGAAACAGATGATGGAGGTGGTGTGGACGACGGAGATGGAGAGGAAGAGCAGGGAGATGGTGTGGGAATAGGTTTGGGACGAGGCGTTGAAGACAAAGACAGCGGGCTTGTTCCTGCTGAAGGAGGGGTGGAGCAGGGAGGGGGGGAGGAGGAACGAGAGGGGGTCATTGGCATTGGTTTGGGTCGAGGTGTCTGGGAGAGGATGTGTGTGGGGGATGAGGGTGCAGGAGAAGGTGTAGCAGAGGAGAGCGAGGACTGCTTCTGAGGCAGGCAAGATTGGACAGTAGAGGCAATGTGAGCGACTGATTGGGTGTATGTTGCTGTGTTTGCAGCCTGTGCTATAGTGGACTGAACAGCAACTGCAGCCTGTGCTTGTGTTTGCGCATTAAATGGCATATTTGTCAGCAGCTGGACTGGAGGGTTAGATGTCAGCATGCCTGCACTGCCTCCTCTGGCTAACTGCCCGGCCAGGAAAGGACCTGCCAACAAGTTACCACCAGAAGCCTTCCGATGGAGAGGTGGGTGAGGCTGCACCCCAACCCAGGAGCGGTGAGGCAGAGTGGGCTGTGATGCCGACAGCAGCCTGGCTTCCTGGGTGAGTCTGCCCAGAGCTGGCAGACACTGAGAGCTGTTTCCTCCATGACGTAACAGAGCCTCTTTTGCTCCCTGCTGAGTTGCACTGTTGCCATCTGACTGGCTGCTGGGAGCAGCAGTTGGGTTGGCCGCTGCTACCTTGTGGAGCGGAGGAGCAGGCCCCGCTCCTGTTGGCATTCCCAGCGATCCAACAATCACTGAAGGATCAGGCTGAAGTCGGACGCTGTAATGGAGAGTCCTTCCTTGTTGGACAGAGGTTGGGACAGAAGACGCAGGAGTGGGGGGAGTTTTAGCTATAGGGGGTGATGTCAGTCCACCAGGGGGGCCAATGGTGGAGGGGGAGACAGGGAACCCTCCCCTTGGAGACAAAGCACCCATTCCTCCCATTGTCATCATCCCAATAAGGGAGCTCACAGAGGGGCGGAGAGGCTGCAACACAGGGGCACGCGGAGGAGAAAGAGGGAAGGATGAAGAGGGAGAGGGGGAGATGACAGGGGAGGGCAGGAAGAAAGCTCCTCCAAGAGCATGCTGCTGCTGCAAATGCTGAATCTGCTGCTGTTGCTGCTGCTGCTGGTGCATGAGGGCGATGGCTACATTACTGGTGGCAGCTGCAGTCTGCAGTGGGGCATGGACCAGAGGCGCCCAGATGACAGGGCGGGGCCGCGGGGACACTGTGCCGCTTCCTCCCATGACGCCACCCCTTCCTGCAGCAGCGGCCGCGATGGCATCCTGCATGGCCGGCATGCTGTCGTGTTTAACTATCTGCTGCACTAGCATGCTGTCACAGGAACCCAGAGCACCAGCCAGGCCGCCTCCAGCTCCTGGACCTCCTCCACCACGGCCTCCACCACGACCCATACTGCCTCCCAGGGAACCACCCTGGGATGACTTCCGCAGAAGCATGGAATTCTTCCTTCCTGTGAAGAAGTAAAGAAAATATGACCAAAAATAAATAAATAAATGAATGAATTTCCTCAGATATGAAGTTTTAAAAAATTTGAGGCCTGACTGAATGAAAACCTGTGCAGAAGGTAAAGTAATCCACGGAAAAAAACTAAGCCAATAAGGACTTTCTGTGCTACACTGAGAACACTTCTAATCTTTCATCGTGTCAGCTTTCATTCCTGTCTCTGAGAAGTGTTTGGCAAGGTCACTGTTGAATTCACTGCACAGATAAGGTGGTGAAGCAAATGAGTATAGAAATCACACTCCATGAGTTACCAATGCGGTCCAGTCGGTCAACAGCAACGGTCTCAAAAGCACGGCGCATCATCGGGTGTTCCTCCAAGACCTCATTAAAGCTGTCCACACTGAGAGAGTACAGGCGGCAGTATGTGTCTGCTCGGACGCTAGCTGTCCTCCGTCCACGGGTCAGCAGACAGATCTCTGTGTAACGGCAACACAGACAATGACAAGAGGAGGACATAGAAAACAAGATAATGCCGCTGAAAAGGTCTATGAGACAAATTTATCCCATGGGCCTTCTTCCTCAGACACCTTCTTAGACACACAACAACACAATGCCCTCACCTCCAAAATAAGAGCCGTCACTCAGCTTGGTTTCCTTGTTGCCACGGGTCAGCACACTGACTCGTCCATGCTGGATGAAATACATCTTCCGTCCAACTGTCCCCTCGCGAATGATGAAGTCTGACGGCTGAAACACTTCAAAGCGGAGCTTGGTAAGCACAGCAGTCACAAAGTTGGGATCAGCGTTGGCGAACAGTGGCATGTTAGCCACCAGGCTACGGCAGTTAAAGCTGACGATCTCCTGAACAAAAAGAAAAAGGTAATTAGGAAAGATAATAATATGAGTGAGAGACTTTTGCTGAAGGCATGAAGACACACAGCGTCTGTGGGTTGTAGGTGTCATTGTGTGGGTGTGTGTGAATTCATTACCTCTTTCAGTGGCTCACTGAGTTCTCCCAAGATGTTCTCCTCATCAAACATTTTGCCCTGGAAGCGGTGCTCGTAGTACTCATGGATTTTTTGGCGGACATCTGCAGGAAGCTTATGGAACGACATGTACTGCTCCACCTGCTTGTACTGCAGTGACACACAAGCACAAACTCAATGACATGGAAAGAAAAAACATATGGCACGTGTTTCCTTTTGAAACACACAAGAACAGCTTTCATATCTACAAATGTGACTCAAAGGCTGCACACTTAGCAGAAATGTGTATATATGAACACTATACTTTGTTGTTGTAGCTGGGGCCTCCTGTAGTGTTAAATGCTAATGATCTACCAAAGAACACGCTCCATTTTCTGATAGAGGGTCTTTTCTTTTTACATTTTTACAGCCACATACAATTAAAGACAAGAAAAGAATATCAGTAAAAGCTGTTCATTATAAGAATGGTTTGTTGCCGCCCTGTGCAAAAATGGTAATGTCCTAACTACAGCGAGAGGAACAGTTGCAGTAGCAGATGGATGTTTGTCATGTCTCACCTTTTCCTGATACTGTCGTCGGGAGGAGTCCAGTGACTGGATGAGAGCGGTGGCGTGGCCGATAAACATGGCATAGCAGGTGGCACCCACGATCATACTGAGCATGGTGAGCCACACATCAGTCATCCCCTCTGGAGCCTGAGCACCATACCCGATGCACAGCATGTGGCTCATGGCTTTGAACAGAGCATAGGAGTACTGCACACCCCATGTGTCGTTCTGTGAGACGGAGGCAGACAGAAGAAGTTTCAAGTGTTAATTAACAGGCGTTGCAATATCGAACTGTTCTTATTTTAGCCAGGAGCTGTTTCCCATCAGCTACACAGAAAACACTTGACATACACCTCTGCTAACCACACACAAATGAGCTGAACATCATGCGTGATTAATACATTTCTGTGTGTGTGTTCTGTTTAAGGTTGTGTGTGTGTCCAATTATACTAAAATGTTAATGGTCCAGCAGATGAGGGAACTTTCTCTGGGGAAAATCCCAGCATCAGCCTGCTTAGCAACAGTAACTTAGGCAACCAGAGGGACATGAGTGAGCTATTCACAGAGCTGTGTATCTGCGTCCATGGGCCGTAAAAAGGCCTACACGCATGTGGCAAAGTCTCCAGCCTGTCCCCGGGCCTTCCATTGTTTGCATGTATTCACACCTCCACCTGGGGTTTTTTAACGAGAGAATCTTTTTTTTTTTTTTTTTTTTGTAATGATGATTGTCAATCTTATTCCAGCCGGACATGTCGCTGCATGAACCAATTAACTCAGAATCAGCAAACCGTGCCTCATATAAAGTGATAAACAGCTCCAGTCTGTTCACACACAGATAAAACCAGATCTATTCAGAATCAGTGGTTTGTTTCCATTTACAATTAATATTGCACTCACTGTTCAAACAAGCTGAGATGGCCCTTTGTGTGCTCAATTCAACTCAGGCTGTGCGTCACATCCTCTTTATTGTTTACCTGATAATAAAATCATTCACTGAATCATATTAATAATAACACACTTGCAGTACAGACTCACCACCATTAGATTCTTGGAAACCCAGCAGTCAGGAGGGAAGTCCTGTAGCATAGGGACCAAAAACTGGAGGCAGCCATCCCAGTGGCACAGCAGCAGCATCATACCAATCAGGTTTACTATCCTCACCATGGCACTTGCAAGATCATATGTCATATGAAAGATCTGGAGGAAAAAGGGAGCAGGAGGGCAGATGAGGATAAAATAGCCTTGATCTGCAGCACATTGTCCATACATAGGTGCTTCTACCATCAAATATTTCAGAAGATGAGTAATTCTTTAAATATTAAATGAGTTTGAACAACATCTTTCACGTAAGTATTGACTCTGCTCTCTCTCTTTCTAACCTCCTCCCACTGGTGGATGTAACGGATGAGTCTGGACAGGCGCAGGAGCCGAAGCAGGCTCAGGATTTTAGTGAAGCGGACAATGCGCAGAGCTCTGGCTGTCCTGTAGACCTCGGAGTCCAGACTGTCCACCATCAGGAAGATGTAGTCCACTGGGATAGACGACACAAAGTCCACGAGGAACCAGCTCTTCAGGTAGTTCAGGCGGATCGCCCTGAACCAATGAAAGATGAAAGAGCGATGACACCCCTCATTTGGCAGGCTAGCTTTATGGAGGTGAGCCCGACATTTGTCTGGCATGAAGAGCCCCTCATCAATATTCACTAGGAACACACTGGAACTTGAACAAAGCTGTGCTAGTGGCTGCTCATCACCTTTTCACATGTCACACATGAATTAGCTTGAACACAAACCTCTGCAGATGGCCAGAAGAAGAGCACATTTAAATTTATGGCAACAGCATGTAACAGCAGTATTGATATTCCAGACCACACACACACACACACTTCTGACCTGGGGTCTAACAGTATCTCAGTGCTGTCTTCCTTCACAATGCCAGTCCTGAAGTTGAGAACCAGGTCGACCATGAAGAGGGTGTCAGAGACCACATTGAAGATGATCCATGAAGGAGTGTTCTCGTCTCTGAAGAACGTGATGCCCACCGGCAGGATGATTAAGTTGCCCATCATCAACAGTAACATCAACAGGTCCCAGTAGAATCTACGGGAAAAAAAGAAAAGGATGTTTAATAGTATCTATGGCTGAACAGCTTGTTTTCTCTTTACTTCTTCCTTATGTTTACAAAGGAGTGTACATCATCGCTCAGTGGATACAGTAACAGCAACTTTATTAAGAGACAGATGAAGAAAAGAAACAGAACATGACACAGAATAGAAATGAAAGAAAAAGAAGATTTCCACATCATGACCAGCTCCCTGACATTCTGGTAATTGTGCACATATTCCAGTCCAAAAGGAGCCAAATATCACTTTGACAACAACGTGTCCATATTTACACCAGAAGCGTTTGACTGGCGAGAGGAGGATTAAAGAAGCATTCCCACATCTATGTGCTCTGCTGCTGCATACACACAGAATGGTTTACTCTCCTCTGCTGAAAATGTAAATCTAACAAAGACGTATGTGATTCAGTGAAAATGAATGAAAGGATCAAAGAAACAGCAGAGGTCAAGATAACCTGGCTGAATCATCCTACAATTCCCATAATGCATAATTCACTGGAGCTCTCACTTTTGAAACAAGCAAAACCTCTGTCAAAAATATGCACATTTATAAAACTCCACCAGAAGAACAGACAGCTGATTTTCCAGTTGTTTTTCTGAAGACAGTACCATCCTTTATGTAGGGCTGGATATAATTGAGAAACACACAGAGGGACAAATAATCAGTATTCCAGGAGGCCTCATCAATCTGTATTTCGTACAGGACATTTTTCTCTGACGTCGGCTCCTGCATGCTTGGAATCAGTCGCGTCACTCGGATTCTGGAAATGATCAAAGTATGACAGAAGAGCCGATCCAATCATCTGGAGACGACTGCTGTCATCTCTGTCGCTTCTCTCCTAATCCCTTTATCCATCACCTTAGCCCATATCAATGACTTGCCTCTTCCCTCCCTGTCTCCCTCATTTATTCTCTCTTTTCCTGTGAGAAAAGTACACTCGAGCTCTGTGGTCGATCACTATTGAGCGCTAATTTAGTAACACAACCTCATGGTGTGACGCGACCACTAGACTGATGAAGATTAAGCATGCATGAGTCATCACTCTGCCACACACACACACACACACACTCAATGACTTTGTCACTTACACTGACAGATGTATCGCTTCATAGCAATAAATGCAGGCATTATTTACAGCCACACACAGCAGCTCTGGAGTTATAGAGATTTATTCCTGACCTGGAGAACATGTTTTGTAGATCTGTAAGTTCACATGTAGTACAGATTTGATCAAAGGTCTCACAGAATAATTAGGCCTATTGACTAACTGATCGATCAGCTGGAATTCGTCTTTCATCTCGATGTTCAATACAATACTTTTATTTCCTCTGTTTATATGTCTGGTACATTATGTGTCCATATTGTAGAGGACATATAGCACATTCATTTTTGTCCAGCAGATCCCATCTTTGTACAAGACACTGTGTTGTGATATCATGTGACATGATTATCATTATCATATTATCATGTCTGACAATGACAAACAGTTCATGAAAATACTCAAAAG
>JAVQJX010109164.1:0-18510 GCA_036025115.1 Ambassis agassizii | reverse complement strand
TTCTGCAAAGACAACATTTTTAAAATTCAGTTTTAAAGCATAGCACCCCATAGGCCACAGCCTACAGAGCTGATCTCCCTCTATTTTAATGGTGATGACTCTGTCCTACTCTATCTGCTTTGTATCCCACCACGTCACAGCTTCTTCTTTTTTCAAAGTTTTCTTCATTAGAAGGGCAATGGTGACAACAGAGGAACGAGTGACTGTATGATAAAAAACAGGCTGCTTTTTTGGACACAGAATAGACTATTAAACATGTTATGGTAATAGTGATATCATAAAATCAGAGTTTGTGTCCTTATAAGGAGCCCTGAAACAAGAGGTGAAACCATGATGGAGTCAAACTATTGGAAACAAATGTGAAAAAATAACAGTGCTTGCAAATGAAATCAGCTGACATGGATAGAAGTCTCTGTGGCACGTTGAGCACATGTTTAGTTAGGATTGCAATCTTGAATTAAGAATACCACAATCTTTGAGTGCAGCTGCAGTATGGTTCTTTGTGTACAATAGTACCAATTGTATTCACTGGAATGGAATAGTACTACCACGTAAAAAAAAAAAAAAGTCTGCAGTAGAAAAACTGTGACTGTGAATATGACAGTGAGAAAGGTAAGAAAGAGCATGAGTGACAGTCAGAAGAACAAGGTTAAAAACAACTCAAAGGATGTTATGAGAATGGGCATCAGTACAATCACGTCTTGCATTGCTTTTGCTTCTGTCTTACATAAAAGAAAGTGAAGCAGGCTTGGAACAAGTGCCATGAGGCAGCTTTTGGCATTTTCCAGCAGAAGCATGGCGCCTAAGAGTGGCTTGCCCTGAGGTAACAAGTTCTATCACAGACTGTGAGCTGTTGCCAGAGGTATGCCTGGATCAGCCTTTCTGAATTCCTCATTATTGTCACACTGAAGCTCCTTATACTGTATCACACAGACACTGGGGCCGTATTACCATGCAGCACTGTCAGCCATTTTGAAAGACCCCCGGATCCTTTTTTTTTTTGCGACCATGAGAGCAACGACAAAAACAAAAAAAATGTAAAGTACATTTGTCTCTCAGAGGTATGATGTTCCTATTGCTCTGTGAAAGGGTAGAGGCATGCCGTGGAAGTGCACTTGAAGCGGACATGTTTGAGAGGGCTCTTAGAGAAATATGGGCATTGAGATGGATGGAAGTGTCTAGCGTGCAGAGTTTGGGTTAAGGCCGTACTAGTTTTTCAACTGCCGATGCAGCTTGCTTTGGCTGGTTGTCAGAAGAGAAGCTTTGTAGATAAATCAGGCTTTCCTTTTAAAGCTGGGGCTCAAACAGGACAAACTTTTACCTATTTGCGAGTGTTTCTCCGTAAATGGCAAAACAACATCAATCTCTTATAGGAAGTTGTTAGTCTTGTCAAGCTTAAGAAGTGCTCTGTTTGAAACACAAAAGATGGTTGGGTAAAGTGCAACTAAAACACATTGAAAAGAGGTTGGGGTGAATGGATACACTTGCGGCTTAAGTCATAAAGCCAAGATCGTTAATTTGTGCTTCTATTTTATTTAATCCAAGCATTTCTAAAATCAGGAGAAAAAAAAAATAACTAAACTTTCGGTTTAACATAGAGAAAGTTAATTAAGTAGAAAATAAAAGGCATGCTGAAAAGAAACCAAGTTTGAAAGGAGAATATACACGGATACAAAAACCCAACAGGATCTTTTGTCTGCACAGATTGAACTTCTAAAGGCTCTTTGCAGTTTTTTACCTTGAGGTCATCAGTGCAGTTTACTCATCAAGAACGGGACGTGTTGCAGCATGTGAGCTTATTGTATTCAGTAAATTTAGTAAATTGACTGCCTGCAAATATTTGCTTTTCTCTCAGATGAATGTGAATCTGTGAATATGTAAAGGTGCCCTAAAGGTCAAGTAAATCCACCTCAGAGGTTGACCCACATCTGCGTTATTTTGGTGTAGAATGTTTTATTCATCTTGGAACAAAAAAAAATGTTTTGAGTAAGACTGAACAATGTTTTCCTTTATTTCAGTATTAAGTAAGTTTGTGTAACTTTGCTAACAGACATAATACAGATAAGATTATTTTTCCTCATCCACACACTGTTGATCTTGATGAGTACTGGAGTAGTGGAATTCCCCTTGGGTCCTTTTTCACCCGTTGACATCCAGGGCCTCACTCTGGATGAGTCAGGGTTCAGGCTGCTGCATAAGTATCCAGCCTCCAGACGTCCCATTCATGTTTAACGAGGGAAGAGTGAAAGGGAACAGGTCAGTCTCCAGTTAGTCTTTACCTGAGGTCAAAGGGAGTGTGCATGGCTGAAGGGTTTGAGAGGTGGTAGCAGGGTGAGACATATCAGCTAAAGGAACCTCTAGAGACTTGAATGCAACTGATCATTTAGTGTCCCCAGCACAGTCAGAGGTATGCAGTGTGTGCGGTATAGAAATTGGTACTCTGAAGTACATCCTCTTCTTATCAATGCGTCATTGGTTCTTAAGTGGCACATTTGTTGTTTCCACTCAAACCTATCTCTCTTCCTTTGTCTCTGTGTGTGTTTCTGGATGTCTGTCGGAGTCACACTGTCATTCCCCATCTATGTCTCTCTCTCTCTCCCTCTCTCTCTGTTTCTCTGTTCAGTCTGTGCAGATTGAACTTGCTGGTTAGGATGCTAGTGGAATCTTGATCAGCTCCAATTTACATCTAAACAATGGTAGGAGTTGAGAGGCGATTTCTCTCCTCTTTTTCCTCTGTTTTCCCCTCCTTGAACCTCCTATTCCTCTTTTTTTTTTGTCCTCCCCTCCGCTTCTGTGTTGATGCCAACACCACCACCCCCCCACCCCACTCACCCCCATCCCTCCCTCCCTTATTTGGAGATGGAGAAATAAAGGATGAAAAGGGAGCCTCCTCAAGAGTAGACTAAACTTCTGCTTCTGGACTTCATCTGTGCTCATTAGAACACAGAGCGTCCTGATAATGAACTCCACACACTAGTCATTGTGCAAAAACACAATCTTTATGTGATTCTTAAACTAGATTTTAATCAAATCGGCCGGCCTTATGTTTTACCATCTGCCTGTATTTTCTAAATGCCATTGTGGGTATATATAACATGACACCACACTCCGCTGACAGTTACCATGTGTTTTATTTGGCGGCAACTCTGGCATCATATTCAAAGATTGCAATTCAAATACTGATATTTTTTGACAGAATGCACCCTCACAAATAACATAAAAGCTGTTCTGTGCGCCAGCATAAATCGTCTCACATCTGACTAAGTGCTTCAAAGTAAAACTGACTTGGCACAATAATTGCTGTTTAGACAATAGTCAATAGTAGTCAATAGTAGACGGTGAAGTAGAGAAACCTGTCAAGGTGCACCTAGAGTTCTGAAAGTTTTGGTACATATTGTACCTGAAAGTCTTGTAACAAATGATCCTGCTCTGTTGTAATCAGACACAAAGGATGGAAAAAAAAAAGTGACGTTATTATTTTTTAAGTGCCTCGCTGAATGCTTTAGACACTGCAGGTGCACAGCTCATGGCAGCCTATTGTAAGTGATACAATGCTCTCAAGTAACTAAGCAAATCAGAGCAAAAGTCCAAAACAAATGTCTCACGAAGCAGAGACCAGTATATCACTATTATTACCACTAGAATAACAGGTTTGGTTTGTTATTTGCTTTATTTGGCTTCAGAATACGACTTTTTAGCCAGCTTGTTTGAAATTCTGTGTCTGAGTGAGTAATTAACCTTCAGAAAAAAAAAACTTCAGCAGCTGCTTGTTGAGTCGCCATCACTCACAAATAATTCTGTCTGGTCTGGTTTTACATTGGGAGAGTGTGGATCGTACTGATTAACACAAATACCAAAGAAGTCAGGTCATTCTGGTTAAGGGGAACATTTAGAGATTCCAGTGAAAGCACCATTCCGTCCTCTACAGCCTCTTCAGTCACTGTGACACGTAACACCTAAAGCATAACCAGCGCTAACCTCCAGTTAACAGAGATGCTCCTCCTAAAAGTTTACAGTTGGTGGATTACCTGCAGTCAATCATGGCTTGTTGTGTTTTGGATTCGGTCACTTTAGACCTGCCATCAGTTCTCTGGATATGCACCATGCAAATCACCCAGCTACTTTGAGATGAAGCGCAGATAGTCCTGATAAAGAGCTAGGCTTCATCACTTCCCTTCTCTCAGTGTGTATTCCGTTTACACTGAAATGATTTTTTAGTATTTGCATATACATATGGATGGAAAGGGGTGGAAGCCTCCTGAGAACCAGCATTTTAATTTTGTCTCTCTCAGCTACCCCTCAGCTGAACTGAAATATCCTGAGCAGTTTTTTTCATCCACACCTCAAGTCTCAGACCAAACTGTTATCAGCCTCACTCATTTAGTAGGTGCTGAAAGGGAGATTGAGTTGAGCTACTGAGGGGAGGGGCGCATATCTGCAAGTGAGAACTGTGGAACACACGCTCAGAGTTGGAGCAGATTATAAATTATTGCCCTCGGGCCACCGTCAGAGCTTCTCCTTTTTAGAACAAAGGCTCAGAGGGCAGCTTCTGGTGGGGTGTGGAACCTTTCTGTGGGGTGGTGGGGTCAGGGACGCTTTTGTTACCGACTTCTTGTCTTTTTGAATCCTCCCCTCCCAACCACCTGGTATGTATATTAAACCTGTGAAGCTGAGCTCTGTGTGCACAGCTACCTGCACCAGACCTTGAATATTATATCTGATGTTCTCCCCTTTCTCTTCCTTTGAGATAAGGGGTTAAAAATGTATGTTTCTAGTGGGAGGAGAAGGGTTAATAAAAAAAGAAGTACACCACCTGAATGCGGCAAACTCAAGTTCATGGAAGAAGGGACTGTTGGAAGGAGGAAGGATTATGTAGAAATCTTTGGTGGTCCTGAGGAGTCAGGGTATTGCTGTGGCCCAGTCATAGAGGCGTAAAGAAAGAGCAAAGGGGCCTTTTACTGAGCTACACTCCTGTCCTCACTCTTTATTCTTCTTTTTTTGTCTTCATATTAGAAGGATTCTTTGATATTTAATAGACAGTTGATTACTCTTCTATTTGCTACAAGTAATGATGACCAAACCACCCAGCTCCTTAAAAAAGTACTAGTTGGTCCCTGTCCGTTCTTGAAGGACCCACACACGTGCACTCAAACAAACACACACTATTTCGGGTTCTCATGTCTGCAGATTATTTACGGGGATTTTATTCTAAATGAGGTGAAATTATTGGTCTCTGTGAAGCAGGTCTTTCAGAAGTCAGAGCTGAAGCTGCTCGTTTTTGTTCTGCTTCCCTTTGTTGGCTTTCATGGCAGAGTAACTCGAGCCCGGATGTGACTGAAAGAAAAAGCTGTGACTTTTAAGTTTCAGATGATTTTTTTTTTTATGGTGCATCACTGACAAAAGGCATGGTTTGAACCTTGAACATCATCACTGTGAAACGTAAAGCATGTGGTCAGCTTTGGTTTGTCTAAACCTGGAATGAGGAAACCATGAGGCATGACATTTCCCAGTTAGCACAACTTCACACTGACTTTCCACAGCCTCAGAGGAAGAGTTTGCATGTTGCTGTTGTGTAACTCCTGGTATTTGCTGGCTTTCTGCCTCACTGTGGGACTGTGTCAGTGTGTGGACGCATTTGTGTGGTCACTCAGTAGTGCTGTAAATGCTTGCATGCACAAACACTATACTTCTTTGATGTCTGGACCACAAGTTTATTCAACATTTAAAGACAGTCAAGTGAGACAGTGTGTTTCTGTGTGTGTATGCAGGTCTCTGTGTGCATGTGCAACATGTAAATGGGAAATGCACACAAACTGCACTTCTCTCCTTTCAAACACTCCTCTCTGGTTGTCCTTCAGGTCCTCTCCTGGCCTTCAAGTCATCTGCAAACATCGTTAACATACTTGATGTGATGACTGTCAGCCTCTCCCAGATGGCTTTGGTGGATGTTTGCACAAGACCATTATCAGCTTCGACACACGTTCAGTCATTCAGATTACTTCAGCTGAAAGGCGGCCAAATGCAAACATCCCAGTTCATTTTCCATCCCAGATTTATACACTGGATTCTTTCCTTTCCAACTAGGGAGGGTCATGTTCTGCTCTGTCGCTCGCCGAAGACTGAAGTGTGATGGGAAGCGTGGTGAGGGCAGCATTTGGAGTTCCTTTCTGACTTAGGGGTGGGGGTGGAAACTAGTAGTTGGGGGTGTACTCCTGCTGTTTGGCCTACACTTTTGTCTCTCTAATGACCCGGCCGTGTAAAGTTAGCTGCCCCATTCAGGAGGCATTAAGGGTCATTTTACCTGACGACGGCCGTTTCCCCCTGTCACTAGCCAGGGGGAAGGGAGGTGTTTTAGAAGACCCTATGTATTGGGACAACACAGTATTTCCCAACCATATTCTAATTTGTGGTTGTAGACACACATTTACTTTCTCACTCCTTTGTAAAATTATCAGACTTCTTCTTTTCAACATAAAGGTCAGAGGTCAGGGTTTAGCAGTGGAACAGGGATCATGAGACTGGGATACACTGTCCTGGTTAAAGACAGACCAGCAAGGTGCATGCTTGCTAAAAATGAATTTTCAAACCTGGATCCTCCAATTGAGGGAACAGATCTAAGATACTGTTTCCAACTTTTATGAAAGTTTTTATGTGGAGGATTAGTGTAGTCTTTATTGGTCACATAGATTCCCTTAAAGTATCTGTTGTAACAAGGGCTCAAGAAGTGTCTCCATCAATCATGTTTAATCAAGTTACACAGACATTTATGGGACCACTGGGCAGAGGCAGGGGAACATTGAGCTTTCAAAGTCATGGCAGAAGCCCAGAAAGAATTTATTTAAGCATGCATATTGATCCACCCTCCATAAAATGCAGTGAAGGCTGAACAGTTTGTCTCAATGCACAGTATGTTGGAGTCTGGTCACGTAAACAGCAGTCAACTTTGGAATAAGCATAACTTGATTAACAGAGCTGGGTTATTTTCTGTCTGTACATTTCTGAAGGTTTAGAGCCATATGACATATATGCATGGACCGTGTCAGCTACATGCTAGATGCGAATTTCTCCCTCAGACACATTGTGCAAACATAACCCTACAACCCGTTGTTTAGAGTGAACTGTTTGTAATGCCCACATAGATGCACTGAGGAAGGGTTAAGGCTTTAGCATGAGCCTTCTCATTAGCATTCAGTCTTCAGCTCGTGGCTAAGTGCTCTAGTACCTGCTCCGTTGCTAAGGAATTGGCACTTAGGTAATGAAATGCCCATCGCTGACGGGGGCACTTGATTGTGCTGAGACTGAGAGAGTGGGGCCAAGTGAGAGAGGAATGGGAACTAGAGCGAGGGAAAGAGTCAGGGGGAGCTGGATGAGCCCAAGTGAACATTAAGCACATAGCACAGGCTTGGAGAATAAGTGGCAAGGCTGCTCTTCCTGGCACCGAGCCATTAGCGAAAGAAGTCTACTTACAAAGTACACTCTCTTCAGAGATACAAGAGAGAGATGGGCTGAAGGTTTTTCTAATTGTGAGTAGATTGGGATTGCATCTGAAAAGAGCAGACTAGATAGAGCAGATAAATGCTGCTTCATACTTATGTGTATGTCATTGCAACTGAGTGAAACAGCAGAAATGACAATAAGACCAAATTTATGAGATGCTTCATGCTTTTTCTCTTTGACTTCAGACCTTTTTCTCCCTCCCTCCATACCATTCACAGTCACCTGAGAATGAAATGCAACTCATTATCTTCAGAGCTTCCGCACCACTTTGGCTCCATTACTATCAGGCCTCCCACAATCTTTGACCTTTGCTCCCACTCTCACCCTGCCCCTGATGTGATTCTTCCCCACATCTCCCTGACCTCAACGTGATGCATGGACTACATTCATGCTTCAAAAGCTACCCAGACATAACAAGACTTCTCTGTAAGTCCTCCCGTCCAGCTCATTTATTATTAACCGCTTCAGTGGATGGTGAAGGCCTGACTGGGCGGGCGGTGATCTTTGGATATACTCATTCAATAAGTAACAGCTCAAGTTAACAGTGAAACCTGAGGAGGCCATTTAGTGGAGTATCTGCACCTCTGTTGACTTTTGGACATTTCTCAAATTCCTCCCTCCATTCATGTTTCTGTGTGTATGTCGTCACGTGTCAGTGCATCGCATGCAGTTCTCGGGTGCAGTGATACTGTGAATCCTGCACTGCATTGATGCATTCTAGGAATGTTTGCTGGAATTATATATGATTTCATCTGTAACCAAGGTGGAGCTTTCAAACTTAAAAATAATTACGTTACAGCTTCTTCAAAAATTCAATAGGCATGAAATAGTTGATGTAAGACATAGTTACTTACCAATGCTTTGTGCCAAATCATCTTTTATATACAACAAAGGAATATACTATATACTACAGGAAGTAAAAATATCTTTATCTGTTATCAAACGAAGGCTACTGACGTTGAATGATGATTTTCTTGTTTCATTCCTCAGCACTGCCTTCTTAACATGGCTAGAGTTCACGTCTATACTCCTAACTTCAAACACCAGACATGAAAAAGATTGAAGTTTCATGCTGACTAAATTTTTACTTGTAACATGGAGGTCCTAACAAAAACCTGGATGCAGGTGTTTTCAGAGGAATGGAGGATGGGGATGAGGGAGGGAGAAAGAAAAGGTAGACACAGCATTCACTACAATTCTCTGTGTGCAAAAATGGTGTCACTGGCATCACTGGTATAGAAAGTCCAGGTATTGTTATTGTTATCAGGCCTGTTGGTGGATTGGCTGAAGTTCTTCACTAATGGTTTGACTCTTCGCTGCATCACTCAGAAGCTATTTTGGGATAAAATCACACTAGTAATAGCTGCTCAGTTATACATAGAGGCAATAAGGCAATCTGTTTAACCTTTTATTTGGTATTCATGGTGAATTTCTAAATTGAAAAAGCTGATGTCATCTGATAATGACAACCTAATAAGAAGGGAAACGTTGGTGCAACATTTTCTTTTTTTTTGTTTCAGCAGTGTTTCTACACAACTCTGTTTATGAATCTTAAGATGCCAGAGTTATGTGAAAGTTTGATGTAAACATAGCAAAAGAATCAATACAGTGTGAACACGGCCTCAGTCTCCAAGTCAAAGTAGCAGCATGAAACACTGTGTGCAAGTGCAGATTTGAGGGATTAAGTTTCATTATTATTTGCCAAAAGTATGTGAACTAACACTAAAGCAGCTTGTATTAAATACTGTGATTGGGGGAGTCCATATACTTTTGTGGCTTGATTGAAAGAAATAACAGCAGGACAAAGGTTGTAATGATGTGTGAACACATCACACTTGACTCAAGGCCTGGCATTTGGTGACTATTTACAGTGGTGTAAATTCTCCTACTTTGTTTTGTGGAGCATTTATTGAAAGGCCAGTTCTTCACTTAAATGTCAAACAGAGTATTGTTGTAAACACTGAATTTGATCCAAATACCTGTGAGCTCCTCACTGTAAACCATGCATTAGCGGTAGGAGCTCTCCATCCACTTCTTTCCTCTCGGTTTATTACCCTCATTATCTCTGCAGTGGGAGGCCTCATTTGAGTTAAGACTGTTGTGATAAGTTGATGTGATTGAAGTTTTTAAAATGCAGGTGCAGTGACTCAGTGTTTGCTCTTTTGGATTTGTCAGTTGCTGGTGATAAGCAGGGAGGACTGGAATAAGGCAGAGAGGGCGGGGTGAGCAACCTGTTCATTAAAGCAGCTCGCTAATGATTTACAGGAGTTTGAGAAATACACTCAACAGGGTCAGTGAGCTAAAACAAGAGAAAAACACGAATGAATCACGACATGAAAAGAAACGACACAATTAGATTTCAAACCACCATTGTTACTATTGGTACCATTCTATAAATTTGCTGTACGTTTTCAGCGCTTTTGCCGCTACCATTTGTAGTTGTCACTTGACAACTTGTGCAGAGTATGGGCGTGTATTAGCAAAATAACAAAAAATTAGTTTTCCTGGCCACAGTTCACTGTCGCTCACTTAGTATTCAGAGATGTATTTTCAGAAAGTAAAAAAGGAAATTGCATTGGAGTGTGTATAACAGGAGATATCTGATGATAGCATAAATAGCTCAGAATGCAATGCATCCACAACACATGCAGAAGATGGGAAACAGTTTCATCAGACACACCCTGACATTCATAAACAGCTTGTCTATCTTTTTAGCATTCCACTACAATATTCCCTATTTTTATGGGAAGCTGCAATTTCAAACTTTTGTGTGCATTTTTTTTAAGGATTGCAAAATGCATTCTGGGAAATGAATTAGAAAAAAAAACTCGCCCACCGCCTTAGTGGTCTGCCAGATAGTCTGAATTCATTCAAAAATCTGGAATGTATCAAAACAGCAAACATGATTGTATTTTTTTAAACAGAAAAAGGCCAGCATATGTACTTTTAGTCATAAAGCCAAGCTTTTTAATAAAGACTTCACACAGATACCATTTTTTTTGTGTGTAATGAAAACCCAGCTGTAGAGAACTCTCCAGGTCATCTCAGTTAAATCCCACTAATGTCCTCCATAACCTCCTGCGCATTGCTCCCCTCTGGACTTTACGGCAGAAACATAAGCCTTTGGCATCTGGTTATCATTTCTCAACATTTTAAATTGGATATTGGGATTAGCCTGGGCTAGCTATGTGTCTGTGGGCTCACTATTGATGTAACCGAATTGCTTCACTTGTAGTGGGCAGAGAATCTCTCTTGACTCTCCCAGGGCTCATGAAGCAATCCCTACTGCACACCCACTGTACAGTAATGAGCAGCTGCAGGGCTCAGGTTCAACAGCGGGGGTTAAAGCCCAAAGCCGAAACATCCACAACCACCACCAGCCTGGATCGCAGCCCAGACAGTAGAGCAAACTGCTGTCCAGTAAGCCCCTGGGCTACAAACACAAACCGTTCAGCAGAACAAAAGACAAAACCAGCATACCTAAATCTCAAAAACCTCCTCAGTTTCTCTTGGGGTTTTTTTTTTATATAAAGCAAGGCATGTCTTCTTATAGATCATTCCATATCAGTTCTGTATGGGAACAGAGGGAGCTCTGCGTCATTGTTCATGTGCGCCATCTTCATCTCCTCTCTCTGAAGTTATCTCTTTGTGGCACATTTTACTTTATTCTTTTGTTCTGTCAGGCAGATAATCCCTTCGCTCGAAGGATCCACTGTATTTAGATGCAGCACACATGGCTGAGGACAGTGAGGGAGAGAGTTTACCTTTTATTTTTATACGGCATCAAAGCTTTGTGAAAGACTGGAATGTTCTGTTCAGAAGTTACTTACTGACAGAATTTTTCCATTTTCTCCTTTGTAGCTGCTTTATCTTTTGTGCATTTATATGAGTTAATGTTTCAGCTCATTTGTCAAAATGCCTCTCAGAAAATATCCTGAGAATGCATGTAAACATTGTGGTGAGATTAATGGTGGCGTATGCAAGAGTTGCTTTTTTTTTTTTTTTTTTAGATTTTTGAGATTGTTGCAATGATGCTGTGGATAAGGCTCAATAATGCAAACAAGCCCTTGTTGTTTTGACTCTGGAAGTCTTGGTCTTCATGGTACAAATGCTGTAACTTGTTTGTGAATTTGCAATAACAAAATATGATATGCAGGAATATTATCAGTAAATTTCCACCAAAATAACAAAGTGTCCTCTACCATAGAGGACATTTCCACACATTCAGGTGACCTCCTTGAAGGCTACTGCTCAAGCTTTTAGCGAAACTGTAATATATCACTTTATTATTATTTTATCACTTTAATAGCCCTCTTTAAGTATAGCTCTTCCTAATGCTGCTCCTTCAGCTACAGTTATCCATCACCATGGCCCCTCATAAAATTACATTCATTTTGCTCTTTGTAAATGAAATGCATTCCACACGGCTCAGCAGCATTGCATGCGGGATCATAAAGGCTGCAGAAGCCCTGCATTGGCATTTCACTTTCCCTCAATAATCTCCCCCATGGTTCATCTTTGAATCACCCCTGCAGCCATCCCCTTAGTTTAGGCTTTTGGGTTACTATAGCTATTACCATGGGAACACCCCTGCCAAGCCTTATTAACCCCCGCCGGCCTCTCTGGATCCCATGCTCGACAGCTGCCGCATAGTGCCTTTCCACAACATCCACTCAATTGACCCAGGAAGTGCTCCCTTTTCCGCCTGGAGGTGACCTGAAGATTTGGCACCTGTCCAGTGGACATCCTCGCCAACCCCCTCCACCACCACCACCATCCAACTTAACTCACTTCTGCATAATGGTTAATTACTTACTTGTTGGATGGGCAAGGAAAATGGAGATTTGGAGTGGTGTAGCCCAGAGCCACCTGGCTGCAATGGATGAGAGAAGTGCTGGTGTCAACCTAAACAGCCTCAGGCACTTGCTTTCCCCTCTGTACTTCACTGATCCCGTGAAGCCCTGCAAACCAAAGCCAAGTTAAGGCAGCTATTACACCTAATAAGATTCAGGTTCTCAAAACATATGGTCCTGCTTGATAAAACCCCCAGAGCTCAGAGAGGAAATGTTGTATTTCCAGTTTATGAAAATGATCTAGAAGCACCTGTTAGTTTGTTAGGTTTTCGTTAGGATTGCTTTTATTACATTAAGTCAAAATGCTGTGGAGACAGGCAGCTGTTTAAATTGCACTTGAATCTATTTGCTTTTCCTAGAGCTTTGGATACAGCCATATGCTTTTAATTATGGGGAGGTAGCCTACATTCATGAAATCATTTAACACATATGCTCTCAATCACAGAGCTGCTAGTGAGAGAGTGAGCCAGCGAGACACTGTCCAGTCATTGCTGGAATGATGACTGGACTTTAAGTGCTCAAAAATAATCTCTCTTTAGATTATTTGATTAGGCAACAAGATTAAGAGAAAGCTTGAGCATTTATAGAAGTTAGTGGAGCAAATGTTTGAGACCAGATTTAAAATGGACTTTATCCTGCCAGCTTTTGTTTAATGTGCACTCACATTCTTTAATTTTGACCCTATGAAAACAGGAAGTGATGCAGCAGTAACGTTGTGAATGGCATGCAGAGACAAAGTCAGTGACACACAGACAGACACACAGAAATGGGTTGTGAGAGTATAATTTGTATCCCATCTAAACACTTTTTAATCTTAAATGTACTTTATACTTGATTAATAATTAACATTTTTTGCAATTAAATATTTAAAACTTGAACATAGTCCACTGCAGTGAAAATTATAAAGCCTTTTTCAAGGCATCCTGTCCTGTCACCCATTTTTTTGGTGACTTAGTTGTATGTTTTGTTTTCCAGTTTGATACTATCTGAATGTTTTAGAATAAGCAACATCTGTTTGTTTTTTATATCCCTCTGAAATTGATGTTTGTAACTTTTCTAGGAATTGCTTTTTTTTTGCTTTGTTTGGTAACTCCTATCTGGGGGTTGGCGTCTCCTGGTAGCAGTGACTGGAATCAGGAAACCCATGAGACAGCTTTTGGGGTCAAGAAGGCAGATAAGAGAAGATATTTGTCCATGGAAGTCCTCTCAGGTCATAACAGTTCCGTGCCCATAATGAACTCTTAAACGATTTGTTATTGTGAAGACTTGTTTCTCTTTGTCAGCCTTGCTGCTTTTATCGCTGCAGGATTCTGTCCTCTTTATCAGAGGGTAAGTGTTTCTGAAAAGGTTTCTACAACATGTTGGCCTTGGTTGATCGCCAAGATCTGCTTCGGTGCAGCTCGCTCCAATTTGCATTACTCATTTGCCTTATTGCAGTTTTCATATGCTAATCCAATTAGATTCATCTGGAGCAGTTAATTAAACACACAGCAAAGAAACAAAATGTGATGCCTTGTTCTGCTCTGTGGGAGTCTTTCTCAGCCTGAAAACACCTTTCCTCTTTGGAAACAAACCCGTGACAGGCGTAACTGGAAATCCTGGTGAAGTTTTGATATGCGGTTCATTGCTGTGTAATTATATGAGAGCTGCATTTCCCTCGGCTGCTCATTTAAAACCTCATTGTCATGTTAAACCCTCATTAGCATGACACTGACTGACATGATGCTAATGATATTAGAAATTAGCAGTGATGCAGGCGTCTGGGAGGCATCGTTTCAAACTGTAAATAAGTGGGATCAACCTGAAGTCTGTTCATCTCTGTTGGGTTTCGGTTTGATGGGTAAATGTAGACAGAAAAACAAAATGTGTGTCTTCATTAAAAGGTCACGATGTAGCTGTTAAACTGTATATTCATTGCTACAAAGAAACTAATCTTAACTGCATTCTAATCTAAACTGCATTCAAAAAAGCTGTTATTTGTCTTTTCTTGTGAGTGTGACTACATTGTCCAGGCCATAGAGGAAGCCAACAGTCACGGCATGTTTTAGATAAGCAGGCACTCTCATCTATGTGCAAGCACTTGAGTCACTGCTGAAACATTTTCCCTTGTCATTCCATTTAACTTTATGCAGCCCACAAAACCTAATCCCTGACACAATCACCCATCCATTTATATTCTGTTAAATTGATCCCTCTTGCCCTGTACAGTCGTAATAAAAGCTGACAGATTTATCACAAGTTTGTTTTTATTAAAAAGTGCGTTGTGTCTGACAAAAGGATTAGAAGCATTTTACATGCCTGAATTGATTCAAACGCTTTGGAGTCTCTTTCATAATCCCTCCCCCTTCAGTTGAATACCTAATGAGTAAGATTCTGTCTGGATTCTCACGCACATTGTCTGCTTGAGGCCACTGTAATTAATGCTGTCAACTGTAATTGTACCTGAAAGCCTATTGCCTCCTAACAGCCAACAGGAAGCATCACAAAAACGGTGTGTTTTTCTCGAGGATGCTCTGTTAAACTTTGCCCTCAAACTCCTTTTTGTTTCCTATAAACACGAAGCCAGTGCAAAGCTGTTATCAGCAGCCCCAACAGAGGCCAGCAATGCCTTAAACAACAGTGGCCATCTTCTGCCCTTCGTTTCAAAGGCACCTTAGCAACCATGTGAACAATACTACCACTGGCCATGGCCACAAAGTGTGTGTGTGGTCCTGTCCTGGTTGTAAAGGGGTAAGACAAAGCACTTTGCGAGCTCGGACTTTAGCTTGAGCAGGTCAAGCCGTTTTCTAAGGTGAATGGCGTGTTTGTTAAGGGGACATGCCAGAGGAATGCCTGTGAAGTGTTTTGTGTGACATGGACTTGGACACAGTTTGTGTTTAGAAAGCTGTCTAATTCTTTCATTGGCCCGGGAGGCATGACCTTTAGCCCTTGTACAGCCAGAGGCAACTCTCTCTCTCTTTAAGTCTGTTTCTGGAAGATGTCAATAAGCAATCTTGAGAAATTCAATAATGTTGTTTTTCTTGGGAAAAGTTCAATTGATGGGTAAGATTTGATGGGAGGGCTTTCAATAAAGCCTCTTTGTTTCATTTAACTATGTGAGGGTGACTCTCTTCTGAAGAAGAGAAGAGACTGCAGCAATCCGGTGGCTGCTTTTCTCCAGCATTGATGGAGATCAATGCAGCCTCATCATTTAAGCTGCTCAGTCGATGGTCCCTGGGCTTCTCTGTAACTAATGCGCTCTTGCATTAGATTCAGCTCCTTGGTGATGAGGAACTGACTTGATGTGAGCATCAGCCTTCTTTTCTATTCTAGAAGAAGAATGGTCCCATCAGCTATGCTCTGGGAGACGACTTCATCTCTCCAGTGGTAATTAGATCACCGCCACCGCTCACCAAGGAGCCAGAGAAAAGCACATTGGGCGCACAATAAATGAATCAATGCCACTGTATTTCCATTTGGGGGAAACCAGGAGAATGGAATGCTTTAATGGAAATGCTGTGGCGACCTGGGCAGCAGGGGCGGTTTTTTTTTTTTTGTTGGTCTTTTACTCCTTCTTTTGTTCCTGCCCCCGTCGTTAAATATGCAATGAAAATGTTAACTTTGGTTAATGTCTTTGGGACAAGGATATGCTGCAGGAAGTAGTCTGTGTGTGGCTCAAGACCCCTGAGGGGACTGGGAAAGTTTATCCTGAGCTGTCCCTCCAATGCAGTTTTCCCCATTAGTCCCTTGAGTTATCAAGGAATATTAACTATAAAAACATGTATGTCTTATTCAAATGTAATTGTAATTATTTCTATGACAGATTGTGCATGGATGTATGAGTACTTAACAAGTGTAAGTTGAATATATATATATATATGTATATATATATGTATGTGTATATATATATATATATATCTCATGTCTCAAAAAATCATTAAAGCACCTTTTCTTAGCATTTGGAGAGTTTGACAAGTTCTTATATGCTACTTTAAATACTGCTGGGTCATTTCACTCTGTTAGGAACCTTCCTAAGCAAATAAAAGGAGTATGGGACCGCGAACCTGGACTGGCTGAGTGCCACCAGCAAACACAGCACAGCCGGACCAGGTGACTGAATCTGCCCGATGACCCGATCTGCACAGAAAGAGTCCTCACATATTGCACTTATAAATAAAAAGTGAAAGAAGAAAGAACAACCATGTGTACTTTAACACACTCTGTGAATCATTTCCTTTTAAGTCTTATAAAATGTGTCATTCTCTACAAAAACGTGACAGGTAGAAGGTCTTTACCAAGGTCAGACTCTAAGCAGGTGTCTGAAATCCTGTGTGACTTTTTTGCTTCTCACCATTTTTTTGTTCCAGTATGTGTGCTTTCCCTGTACAATGCTGGCCTTATTTAGCGGAATACCTGTGTCAGGGTGCCTCTGCACTCTTATTCCTTTGCAACAATGAGATCCTTTCTCATTCCGCTGCTCCCTCCTTTGCTGCATTTCCCGCTGAGAACCCTGCAGGCAGGCTTTTTTGTCGACACATTCAATAAAACCTCTCAGCTTTGCTGTGATTCATTACTGGAGGTCAATGTCATTTGCTGCAGTACTAATTCAGAGGTGATGCCACCATAAGCACAAGAGATGTCATATTGAGAATTACGAACATGCTATGCATGCATTCAGGAATTAAGATGTTTTTTTCTGGCTCTCTGTTTGGTGGCATGTTACCGGGAACTAATCTAGGGGAGCTTACTGGCACTGCCTCACACAAAATCACACTGACACATACAAGACACTTGAAATCAGCCTGATTCATCAGCAAGATATTTTAGTAAGCTGACAGTAAGGCTCCTGCAGCCACTACAAGTTCACTCACGTTTCCCCTGTTTGGTCTTTAGTTGTTTCTGTGTAAACTCAGTGTGTTTTCCCTGTCTGAAATCCTGTCCCTCAGGCGAGGAGCTCTACACTACCTACTAATACAGACTTGTTTTGTAATGACAAACATGTTCTCTCATAAAGGTGTGAAGCAATGAGCAGAGCTATGGATTCATTTTTGATCGCAGATATTTCATTTGTAATAATAAGTCTGTTTTCTGAAAACAGTGATGATGGGAAGAGAATATATATAATTTTTACCCCAGAATGTTTAACGAGAAACCAATCAATGAAGTTCTTGAAATGTAAAGTCTGACGTTTATCTGTGTCAGTATTTGGGAGAACCTCTAGCTTAGGGTTATTCAAGCCTTTCAATCTGACCCCAATTTCAATTATGCCTCTGCCTGACTGGAAAAGTCCTTGTTAGGTGAACCCTCTTATCTCACTGAGTTTCCAAGAGGCTCAGTGCTGTGCTGATGAGACTCTCTGTGCTGTGTGTACAGGCTAAGTAGATGTATTTTGAATAATGCATAACTTTGCGTGTGTGTGTGTGAATCTATGAAGCCATCCAGACTTGACCCAATTTGGGTTTGTCACATGACCTCACATTCAGTTTAACGCTACCTTCAGTGTGGTGGTTTTCACCAAATAAATGTTTCATAAAGATAAAAACTGTTTTAAATGTTTTCCCAAAGTTTAGTCTGTTCTCGATAAACCATTAGTAGAAATCTGCCTCAGCAAGTAGATCTCATTATCTTATAATTTGGGAAATTTTTGTTCCATTGCACATACATATGCAGATTGAGAAAGTATGCAAAAAAAGAGGAAGGTAGGGAAATGACAAGGGGAAGCAAGATAACACAGCCATGAAAGTTCTCACTGCCAGAGGTCAAAGGTGAAATCCTTGAAGTGGCGGGGAGAGTGGGGCCTCAGGTCAGGTTGGCCCTGAGGCTGGCAGTCTGTGGGAACCTTAGGTCAGACACACACTAATAAGTTTTCATGAGGCAGAACTACAGCTAGAGAAACAAGCAGCACAGATGCAAAAGTCTACATTATTGATTCAGTATGAATGTAGAAACAATTTAAAGACTTTTATCAGGTTTTCTATTGACACCTTTGCTTTAATTTGTTCATTAAGAGTGTGTATTTTAGATGAAGCCCAAGTGCCCAGGCACGGTCAAACTTCATGTTTTCTAGCTTGTTTTTTTTTTTTTTTTTAATTTAAAGACTGGCCTGAATGTTATAAAAGCTTATTATAATTTAGAACATAAGTTTTTTTTTTCTCTTTGAGCTTTAAGTAACTTTTTAGGT
>JAVQJX010109147.1:0-10653 GCA_036025115.1 Ambassis agassizii | reverse complement strand
CCCTCTAAGGGATCAAAACAGTATCTTAAAAAAAAAAATAAAAATAAAAAAGGCCCTGCTGAGTTTTACATGAACAAACAATGTTTGCATCCAAAATACAAACACAGAGCTTTAATACTTAAAAACTGTGATTTTGAATCATTTGCATGTATATTAGGCTATATAGTGATGTAAACTCATACTGTGGTTAAGGTGAGCATTAGGTAATGATGACTATAGTAATAATATACAAAATGACAAAGAACTCGGACATTGGTTTGTTTGCATCAGCAGAGGGATGCAGAGTCAGTGATCATGGTACAAGTGGTGTTTTCTGATATGGCCACAAGTGGAAATGAGTGGACTAGTCATCGCCCTAGCATGTGGGGAATTTTGAATTTTACATAACAGTTTAAAGTGACATGGATATGAGTGTCGTGGTCCCTGCACCTCTTGAAAAATTGAACTGGCAGCAAGGACACACTGTTCAGAGTGACATATGATCAATGAAAGGAAATCTTGTCTGGCTTATGAGTAATGTTTTGGGTGGAAAAAAATGCAATTGGAGGAGCAATCTAGTGAAGGGCAAAGATGAGGTTCTGTAGACGAGAAAAAACACTGATGACTGCAGGGAAATGACAGACCTTTGTAATATCATCTGCTGATCATTGCGTATGCAGGTGAAGCGTGAAAAGGAATCTCTTCTTGTTTCCTGAATATGTTGGTTTGTTTGAGTCCGTTTGTGGTAACTTACAATTCGGATGTCATACTGTTCAGTATCACTAGTAGTGCACGTTTGCGACTATTGTGTTTTGTTTTAACTTGCTTCCTGTCATTTTCAGTTGTTTGATTTGATTTGAACAACAAAACTAGAAACAAAAGAGGATGACAAAAGTTATAACTCCGATGGGAAACAATGACTCATTTCTATCAATATCCCTTTTCATTTAAAAATAACATCCATGGAGCCACTGTTAGCATCACAAACATTGTCAGTGCCCAACCCACTTAGCAGCATCTTTGGCTTTATCTTCAGCTCATAACAATAGATAAGGACTGATATTCCTTTTATAGTAAACCTTGTTTCATATTTATTGACGCCTCTCTGTTTAATTACAGCTCACATACTATACTTCATATTTCATTTATCAGAGCAGAAGAAGGGACTCATTCACTGTGTGGATGTATATTTGTCTGTTTGGATACATACTGTATCTAGTGTGTGCGTGGGTTCTATTATTTTCTACAAGGATCTGCACGTGTAGTCCCACCTCTGTGCAGCATGAAGACAGCGGCCCCCAGCACGTGTTCTCTATTTGACCTCTTCATTTTGACATTTGAAGATCAATTTTTTCCTCACGCACCACATTTCTTGTCCTTTTCGTTACACAACTCTGCAGACTTTACCACACAGGAAAACAGCCCAAAATGTTTCTCATTCATTCACTGTTTCACTCATTTCTCATTGAATGACACTAAACACAGCCAAGGTTGGAGCGCCAGCGGAGTTCCTATAAAATGTTTTAATACGGCTTCATGTCAGAGTGAGATTCAGACAGAAAAATGGCCTTAACACAAGAAATGGGTCCTAAAACACAACATTACTCAGCTGGACACAATATAGCAGCGTGACTCCCAAGACTCTGCGGCTTTTACGATTAAGGGAAAAGAAAAATGAATCGCTACTACCCTGTTCTGACCACTAGAGGGCTCGCTTAAGAGACATTTATGTGTTCCCATAGACTGAATATACAAGATGGATGTAGCCATTATGACATCAACCATTAGTTTGTGAGCCCTTATTTTGAAACCTCGATTTGTTTACTTCCTGGTCACCATATTTGAAACAAGAGGGTGGAGCTAAAAAGAAAGAGAAATTACTAACAAAATGATTTAATTGCAAAAACAACAATTGTTGGTCACCGTTTGTCTGGGTGAATAGTCAATAATGCTAGCTAACAGCTGGCCATTTCATGTATTAATTAGGAGTTTTATATTTAGATCAGGAGCAGTAAAATAATCACAATAAGGATTAGACAGTAAAACGATAGCAGAATTACAAAACTGACAAAGGGAAGAGGAAGCTGGAATTAATCCATGAAAACATGACAAGGGTGAAAATAATGAGGGCGGATTCAAACTTCTGGGAGCGATTAGTGAGTTACAGCACACAGTGGTAACAAGGTAAAAACCTTGAGAGCAGCACAGGTGCGCACAGTCAGCCGTCACATGAATCAAAAGTAGCTCCTGCTCACTTTTAGCTTTCAACTTTAATGAGGTCAGATCATGCTGCTTCAGTGATATACACCCTGTCGCCATAGAAGCAGTGGCCATAGCAACGACTCTGCTGAGGACAGCAATGTTGGGTTTTAATGAACTACAGTTTTGTTTATTCATAAAGAAATATGACCTGAGATAATAGGACAGAGATGAATTAAGATGCATTTCATAGCGTGTCTGTTAGAAAGTGCCTGGATACAGCATTTTAACTTTACAAAGTTTGAGGCAGTTCTATTTATCCCGACCACAAAACTACTCACAAAGTTACTTTTTGTGAATTGTTGACAGGTAAACAAATGGAGAACAATGCTGGACATGTACGATCCTACCAGGAAGTCCTGAGTTGGCCTCTGCACAGCTGACCTGTCAGCCTGTAGGACCTCAAAAGGGAGGTAGTCAGATACATCCTCATCAGTTTCTCATTATATTAGAGTAAGCTAACCTCTCACTTCATCTGTTTGTACTAACCTTTGAGATACAGCGCACCCTTTGATTTACTCTTCTTAATCTAGATGGCTGTGGTTACTATACTCTCAAAGATTAAGCTGATCAAATATCAACACATCGTCATGAAAAAAAAAATGACTATATTGTCAAACATACAACAGACGACATATGACCGTGATGCCCAGTGTCACACTAACCAAAGTATTTACACTCTGGGCTTTCAGTATTCATCATGCAGTTCACTGGGTTCTAAGTGTGTTTCAAAGTGCTTCTCCTGTCAGTGAACCAGATCAAGTTCATGATCACTTTATTCAACAGCTGCCAGAAAGAGAGAGTGTGTGTTACTTTAATCGAGTGTTCTGTACTCGCTGATCTTTCGAACGGAGATGCTGCCATGATGCAACGCATGACAGCTGGAAACTCTCTGCTTTATATTTAGTGGAGTGATGGATACATGAATCACTACAGTGTTTTGTGGGTTAACAGGTTTGCTGTGTTCTCAGTGGGTAATCCCTCCCTGGATTGGGTTACTGGGGAGTGCAGTGACATCCACACTGTGTGAGTGTGTGGGTGATGTCTGTCTTCTGTCTGTCACTCATACTCACAGGACTTTGTTTTACTCATTTTCACAGAAATATCCTGGGAAAAAAGTGACGAATACTACACCTGGTAAACATCTGGTAAACATCACACACTATAACATTAGCATTTACATGATAAAACATTGACATGCAAGGAAAATTGTTCTTTTCTACAATGCAAAGTGCAGAGGAAAAACATTGCAGTCTCTACTACTTGCTATTCCTGGGCTTTGTGAGCCACCTGTACCTGATGTTGCTATGCCAACTGTTTATATTTACACCTGAGGCTGGTCCCAGGTGGGAGGTTTAGAGATGACAGCTAACGCTAATGTCAGCACCTGACGGCTCAGTTTCCCAGACACCTTCACTCACCTGCACAAAATCCACCACATGTTCACACCATCACCCTCAAGATGGGACCTTACTGCTGAAGAACAGACAGTACCGGATATGATCACTCTTATAGTAAGTGGGCTTAGAGCTTGTGTTGTTTTTACTGTTCTGGAACAGTTTCCCATGCTCCCTTTGGGAATCTATGCAGACATTATTATTATCGAGTTAAAAAGGCCTCAGGAGGCTGATGATAAAGTTTATTCTCTGCAATCAAAGCTCGTCTGGAAACACATTCCAGTCTGTGACTCATATGTCAATATGGTCCCGCAGCTATGTCTAAGTCAGCGCTGTGAGTGATGCATGTCACTAACTTGACCTGTGCATGGCTGGAAGTCTGCTACATCTCTGGGGTTTTTCTCTCAGTCTATGTTTAGCTGCTGAGTCGTGAGTCAGACAGTGTTTTATTGTGAAATAAATATCTCATGTGTATAAACTGTGAATTAGTCTGAGTTCTGCACATGTTTTGAAAGGATTCAGTGGCTGAGGAGTCTTGAAAACAGCTGTTACTATTTTACACTAAAGAATGAAAGGCATTTGTTCCCCTTCATTGTTTCATTACAATATTATGAGTGGGGTTATTAAAGCAGTGCTTTTTCGCTAAAGGTCCTCACATAGATCATTTAATTAGTAGCATGCTGATGCTTCCATACAGTATAGTGGCAGTCTTATATTCTGGCATGCATGTGCACATGAATACTTTTACATATGTCAGTTTTGTCCCCAGCAACAGAAAAAGACTTCACGGCTGCTGTACAGTAAATCTAGTCTACGGCAACAACCCACTGTACACATGCATAGGCAGCTGCACTGTCTCCAACATGTCTGCTCTCATTCATGTTGCATGACCATAAATCACCACACAAAGATCAGATTTAAGATGACATCCTGAAGTCTAAATTGATCAGATTAGTGCATCCTCGCAGACATGGAAAAAAAACTGACGTGATCATACATGTCACATCCAACTCCACCAAGGAGTTATAGATCAAAAAAGAATTAAAAAAAATAATAATAAGGGGTTGTTGTCCAGGCCCTAGCAATAACTGGACAAAGTTGGACAAAGCATTAAAAAAATGCATAATGTGATATTAAAAAGACACTGGCCATCCTCTGGGAGACATGAATTCTATGACAATCCATGCTGTAGTCCTTTTGTGTGTACGGAGCACAAACATTTAGACTCTAAAAATACCTACTGAACTATAATTCTTACAAATCAGTAGTTTTGTCCTGCTGTGGAGATAGAAAAATACAAGTACCAACAGGAAATAGTTTCATCAGCAAGCAGCAACAGCACAATTGGGTCACTGTGATTATGTCTGTAGAAGAAAGACCAAACTGAAGTGTGTAAAACTTCCTTACACATAGTATTTACCATTGCTATAACGCTAAAGCAACATAACAGTGCTAGATTTGAGTCATTTTTACCTCTATAGATTACTACTATAGGAAAACCCTGCAGGAATCACTCCTCCACTTGCTCCCATCAGCCACACTGATGACCCCACAGTCAGTGATCTATCTATAAATGCAATAATGCAATCTATCTATAAATGCATACAATCAAAGCAGCCCTCATCAAACATAAGGCTAATAATACTGCCTGTGAAATCATGTCTTATTGACATGGCACTGAGAGAATGTGCTTCCCTGTTCCAGAACTTGTGTGAGATTGAGGCACCAGTGCCACAATCACTCCATAACTTCAGTCGCCCTGCAACCCTCATTTCAGAGCAGCAGGTCTTTGGAGGACCAGCAGGAAGTGGAAATGTTAAAAAATAAACACAAATGGTCCAAGTATTGATGGACACAGCAGTCCTGCTTGCCTCCAGTCCAGTCAGATGAAAGCATCTTTCTGTGGCAGACTGTTACAGATGGCAAAAGCAGTGATTTAGCCACCATTATTGTTTCACTTATGAAGTACTTTACATGCATCTCTGTGAAATGTTTTTTTTTTTTTTCCTGTGCAGTATAACGTTTGGCCTCTGGCAGCAGTCCATGTGGTCTGGCTCCAAGATGGCATCTTTTTCTACCATGGCAGCGAAGTCTTTATATGAGGACTGACATGCCTTTGCATTGAGCCCTCTAGAGGCAGCACAAGGAACTACAGTTTTTGAGGAATTCGTAGTATATGCTCTAGTTGGATCACTACACCACTACTCCAGTAAGCAAGCCATGTACTGTATCTCCATGGTCGAATATGAATTTCTATGCATGTATACATTACATGCAGCCACACAGGTAAACACAACTTGAGCACAGTCAGCAGCTACTGACTGACGCTCAACTGTTACTGCCTTGTATTACGGGGTGCTGTGTGTATTTTCACGATTCCTCCTCTTACATAATGTATTTTGTGTGCTTAGTGTCACATGGACAACGACTGGGGTTGGGGGGGAGGCAAAATTGGTGTTGTTGTCATAACATGTTTTTCCTCTTACTAACCACTCACCTTGCTCTCTGCGTGTGTTCGAGTTTGTCCTTGTGAATACATTAAGTAATAATGATTATATTCCACAATAAAAAAAACAATATAATAAGTCCACTGATAATGTCCTCCATGTTGTTATTTAATCATTCGCTCTGAGTCACGCCCTCCCCCCGCCCCCCACGCTCTTCCAATTTATTGCCTCAGCTTATCGAGTAAATGTCAGAGAGGGGGAGCAGCTCAAAACATACAGTAGGTACACGTGGCCCGTCCTGTCTACTCCACAGAAAAGTAAACAAACAGCAGAACGTGTATGCCGCAGCAGGCGGTTTTCCTCACTGTTTGTTGACGTTCTTCAGCTGAGTGGACAGGCGGCTTATCTTAATGGGGCTGCATAGGTGAAAGGCTGGTTGTCGCCATAACAAAAGACAAAGATAAAGGAAGTTTTAATACACGAATACTGATCTGTTTTAGAAGGCAGTGACAAAATCAGCAACAAAAAATGAGAAGAACAACAACTTAATGCAGTGAAGACCAGTCTAATCTAATGAAAACCAATCTGGCAAAAGCAGTCCTGCTTGCCTCCAGTTCAGTCAGTCAAAGTCAGATCACGACCATTAGAATCTATTACAATACCTCTGTCCATCCCTCATCTCATGTTGGCCTAGTCCAAATTTCAGTGACAATGTAGTCTACCTGGCTCCGTCTCATTTCATCCAGTCCAGAACATCTTAATTAAATCAAATTTTACAATACTTATGTCAATCTATGCCAGTCAAAATCAACCCAATCCACTGCACTCTGAATAACAACTTTTCTCTCTCCAGTCCAATCCATTCAAATAAAGGCCAGTCCAGTGAATCAGTTCAAATCCAAACCAACTGATTGAGCATCAAGGCTGGGGAGGGGTGGGGTCAAGGAGATGGTGCTCTCCATTATGCTGTTATGTTATACTTGGCAGTGTTACAGTCTCTTCCTGTTCCATTCAACTTGAATTTGCCCTCATCAAGTCCACCGTCATACACTTCAATCCAATGATTCCACAATCACACATCTTTTAAATGTTTAAATTGTTTTTCAAACGTTGAAGTTCATTGTATTAAAATGCATGATAGCTGTCACAAAAAAAGAACTGGTGTCAGTGTGCACACAATTGTGTGACTTTAGGGGATGAAACATTCCCTTCCACACAGATGTACTTGGATAAAGGCTAGAAATGAAAGCGATAAAGAAAACGTCAACGTTGACGTCAGACAAACTACTGCTAAAAGTAATGACAGAAACTAGTGTCATTACAACAAAGTCTGTGAGTCAATGGGGGATAGACAGAATCAACAGAACCCAGACAAAACAAATCAAAACAGTCCCCTCCTGCTCACTTGGAGAGAGGGTGATGCTGCTTCAGGCTATCGCGCTCACTCTGATTTAAAATAGCACAGGTAGGCCTGCTAGCCAGTTAGCGATGAGTATACACAGTAGAATTTTCCACAGGCTTTATTGCCTTCTTTCTTCAAGAGAAAGAAACTAGCATTTCTACACACACAGATACACACACCACACGGCTTTGTTTGGGGATCCTGGTCACTTTAACACAGCAGAGTGGATTGCTTCTTGGCAACTAGTGGAGGACAATCACACACACGATGAGACATGAGCATACACTGACCACTACAGAAGAGCCAGCAGGGTTATGGTGCCCTCAGTTAAGGGCTAATGATACAGAGAGCAACAGATGGCCCTCGCCAAGTCATGTGAGGGCCTCTGTTAGAGAGCGGCATCACTATGACTGTCTATCGTTTGCTTATTCACACCATTGCACATATTTACACACACACACACACACACACACACACACACACACACACACACACACACACACACACACACACACACACACACACACACACACCGGACACATCCTTTGTCCTCTGCTTGCCTGTCGTTTTTTCCATGTATGGAAATAAAAATAGTGGAAAAATTACAGATTGCTGCTGCTATGAAGACACTCCATTGGCCACATGGCAGCTTCTATTTTTTTTCCCGAATGCAGTGTTTCCACATTTTGTTATTTGCTTACTTTTTGCAGAGCTATAAATGTTGCATTTAAGCTAACAGCAAATCAGCATAAAAAAATGGAAACAGGTCAACAGCCACATTTTATGAACACAAATACTGTTAAAAAAAAAAGAGAGAGAGAAATGTGCACATTTTCCCTCTTTGTGTATGCTAAGCTATGCTAATAGATATAGTCAGTTAATCAGACATGAAATTGGTATTGCCATTACCACAGTGTGCTCTTCTGGGCTTTAATGTAGTATGCAATTAGTAAGGGAAAGGGTGCATTCATACAACACAGGAGGAAACACAACACTATAACACAGCCAAATGAAAACCAGAATAACAGATTATAGAAGTAAACACACACATATACACATAATTGATTAAATTGTCTCCTTTAATCCAATGACGTGCATCTGTAATCCACATTGCAGGGAATGTGATACATGTGTGACCCCTGCTGGATATAAACAGTATTGCACCTCACCCCAACTTTCTTTGTAATCCATTAATCCAAATCATCATAATATATAGTTCATATTGTATAGATATATATCATATAGATATGAACTAATAACTCAAACATCGTGTTACAGAAGAACAAAAATCAAATTGAGGTAAACTAGATGGCTTGAAGTTCAGAAGTGTTATTTTCTGGAGCACAGTTTGGCTCACATTTAAATAAGTGCCACTGAAACTAGAACAAAAAGAACAAAAAGAGGGGGAGCGGCATTTTTCTGGGTGTCAATGTCACGGTGTTCCAGACCGGGCTGTTTTGAGGAAATAGGAATAACTATTAGTCAGAGTGTGAGTCACAGCCTGTCTGAACACACCGTTTTGATCAGCTACACACGCACATGCATGGAAGCAAATATTTTCTAACGAAGGACACAATGACAAAAGGGGCAAAAATGGACAGAACATACATTTGGTTTCTTATGAAAGTAAACTGTTTGTAATATGGGCTAAATATAGTGTATTTGCTACTAAGCATAGTCAGTGATGACACAATGCTAATGCTCATTTACATGCAGCGCCAAGTTGCCATGCTTATGGTTTGGAGGTTTTGTATGCATGCTAACAGTTGCTAAATAGAATCAATGGCAAACTGTCACAGGCTGCATGGGCTTCGTTTAGGTGTCTTATAGCATTATTAAATGTGCTAAAAATGTGTTTGTGTTAGCAGGTGGTGCTTCACTGAAAGCAATATGCTAACAGTTGCAGTGACAAGGAGCCATGCTTAAGTTACAAAAGTATAAAGTATGTTTGCGTTCTTGCAGTTGCTAAATGGCAAAAACAGCTAATTATATATGTCCATCTTTGCAAAACTGTTTAGAGTTAAATATAATTTTGGGCTATGATAAATACTAATTTTTGCTTACATACTCACAGTAAATACTTGCTGAATGTTTTAGATCATCTAAGTGTTAGCATGCTGCCTGTTGCTAATTAACACACATGTACATACATGACACTATGCTAAACGTTAATGCTTCCTAAACAAGCTCAGTGACAACGCACCATGCCTGTGTTATGGAATTATAATGGTCCTCCAGCATGTTGGTGTGAAGAGAGAGCTAATTAGCATGGATGGCAAATTGTTGCAGAGGTTCATGGGACTGTTATAAGACTGAATGACTTTCTGAGAAGTCTTTGCTACAAAAACCATCATATTATAGTGGTAACTTTTAGGTGTAAGCTTTCATATTCCTACCTCAATTACACCTGCAAATGATGCCCATGTATAACTTGTTTCCTGAAAACAGAATGAAAATTATATTTTTTTTAAAAAAAAATGCATCTTTTTTCTTCCCGTGCTCTCTCTGTATGACACTCACCTCATGTCCCATGCCATGCCATCTGTTCCTCCTACTGATTTTTCCAATTTCTTTTCGTTCTGCCCTGTTACAGAATGTCAGTGTCAAACATTTTTCAAGCCAATCAAATTAAAAGCACTCAGGTTAACGTGTCCCTCTTGTTTGGTTACTGTTGCACATCATTCTTCTGGGTCAATGCGGTCTCATGATAACCCAGCACAGCTTGAAACTCCTCCTGTCTATTTACAGATGCAGATACAGATGCAATCATCAGAGGCCCAATGCCCTATGGACTGAGCTACTGCTGCCCCCCCATCCTCGTGGCTTTGACTGGCTGTCAAGCCTTAAATGGATTCAAAACAAGGAGCCCAAGTAAATATGTACATTAAACCTGGTAACTATTAAAGTTTTGAGCACCCCCTGCTGTCTCAGAAAAATGTTACAACATACCGTCGTAAAAACGGTGCGTTGTGCCAATAAGAGCAACATGTCTGTGAAGGTTCTCAGTCATCCAGGTCATTTTCATTCAAAAGGAGTTGAATCAAGGCATCGGGACTTGTAGAGTTTTCTTGAAGACGTTTCACTGCTTATCCAAGCAGCTTCATCAGTTCTAAAGTAACTTTGGTGAGGAAACAGATATTTATGGGCTAACTGTCCCCCTGTGGGAGGG
>JAVQJX010109142.1:0-10824 GCA_036025115.1 Ambassis agassizii | reverse complement strand
AGAATTTCTAGAAACCTGCTGAACCAAACCACAAACAGAAAATGAAAATGCATTGAAAGATGTCCTCAAACATATCAATGTAGAGAAAATGTAATGAAGCCCAGCTGCTCTTCATTTTTTCTGTAATCTTCTCTGGCTCAGCTGGAAGTGACGACTTCAAGAAGAAGCTAATACGATCAGGTGGAATCTTGAATAACATCCCCATTATCTGCTCTGTGGTGTCCAATACATCTCTGTGGGTGGTAAAGGTTATTGACTTTACAGGAACTCTGTCTATATTGGGACTAGCCTATCAGATTGCAGTTCTCACAATAGAAGAGAGTCCTGCTGATGTATTCTGAAGAATAAGTCAGATGATCTTAATGCAGATTTAATAACTGTGATTTGTCATAATGTGTGTTGTCGCAAGCTCAAAGTACTTTTCAAAAAGAAGAAGGATGTAGGTTGATTTTGGCTTGGTCGTGGTTTTCTCTGGACAACAACTCAAAGCATATGTCTCTTCTAGTGAAAAACTACTTCCAGGAAATGAATATTACTGACTGCCTGCATAAAGTCCTGATTTAAATCTGATTGAAAATCAGACTGGGGTCCATGCCAGGAGACCATCAAATCTGTTAGCATAAGGTTGCACACTGTTAGCATGGGCATGGGTGTTATAATATTTTTTAGGAAATTATGTTAAGAAATGTTAAGATTTCACTGATCTACTTAACAACAGAAATATTTGAAAAAGACTGACATTTTAGGATATAGGACATAGGACCATCGCAACAGCTGTTCAATGAGGAGGGGATCATCACTGATCATTATCGATACTGTGAGAGAGACCTCACAATAGACAAAAGACGAGCAGAGAAAAGCAGAGACAACAATCTTGTCTTTTGTAATTAGAGCCTCAAACTGTGTAAGAAAAATGTTTGCAAACAAAATACTGGATTGATGCATTATACACCACACCTTCTCTCCAAGACATCTGATCAATACCCTCATTCTATTCTATTTAGTAAACATATAACACCTCTAACAGAATCAGAGCTGTTAGTATTCAGTGTTATCTTTTTAAACTGTCTGCTGGTGTTGATGAGTATGGTTCTTCATTTTTATACAAAAGGCATTGGGCCTGTGTGTTAGTTGGTGCTAAGCATGAATGGTTATAGTGAAGCTACCTGCTTGACAAGTCGATGGGCAGGGGCTCCAGTCACTGAATGGGGTGACGATACAGTCTCTCTTGCATGGAAGTAAACAGGGCCTGACGGTGTCTGGGCGAAGACTCTCTGGACACCTGAAAGTACATCATTGACATGCTCAGTCACACACACACACACACACACATGTACACAGTGTCCTTGAGATAGAGTGGTGCTGGATCAGAGCCAAGACCCCATGCTGGGAATTTCTCACTTCAGAACCAGATGTTTTTATAAGATTCACACCCAGACCTGCCTGGACAGTGACAGTTTGCTCTACTACCTCAGTCTGTGCCTAAATGTTTTATCGAAGGTAATATTTTCCAGTGCCACTTTGTGTTTACTGGTGGATATCCTCACATCCCAGCTAGAGATGGTGCTGCCAGTGTAAGCAGGTGTCCGTCTCTCCATTGATGTGTAAGTGTGTCCCAAGGCAGGGAGTTCACTGCTCAGCATGTAATAGTAGATTTAAAAGTAAAAAAGCCAGATTCATTTCCATACGCAGCATGGGGGCTGGCTGGGTTTGACTGTGTAGTGCTGCTCTACTGCCAGAATAATGCAACCCTGTTCTTTTGAATTAATACATAGATAATTCATGTTCCTAACAGATGCCTCCAGGGAGAGAAAGAGACCCAGATGCTTAAAACAGTTGGGCTAGCAGCTCATCAGCCCATCAGCAAACACCTCCGCCAGACAGCACCAACGACACACTAACCGGGAGACTAAATGGCACAATGTACAATGTGCAAACAAAGTCTGCGAGCAAAAATAAAGGCTGCATTTCTCTTCTACAAATGGAACCAGTAATACTGAATGAAGCATACTTAATTATGTCATCACCTGAGGAGTTATCAGCATGGGTACAGAAAAAAAATGATGCAGTGTGTAGATTTAACAGACTTTATAACAACAATCACATACAATAGAAAGTGCTTTGACCCTGCAGGGCTGTTTTGCTTTATTCGTTTAACACTGTTAATAATAGACTTTGCAGAATTTCTGCTCAACACAGCAATAAACCTTGGCCTCTTCTCTCCAACACAATGGCAGTAAAGAGGACAACTATAGGGCAAATGGCGGGAAGGAGTGGAAGCATTGAAGAAAGAAAGAGATACTATTTTATTTAGATTTTTTCAAAATGTTAACCTTTGAAGTACAAATGAATATGCCCAAATCCTCACACCCCATATCATACTGAAAGAGTGTGTGAATGCAGCCAAAGGCCACAGCTTTTCCTCTACTACAATCAAACAAACTTGCAGCTTCTCCTTATACATCCAGAGTAGAAACGAAAACACTTGTCCTGCAAGCCTCTCCACAGTGATTTCATTTAGCAGTATGTCCGATGTATTGGCCTCTCCAACCAGAAGCTAACAGTAAAACCTGGGGAATATATTGCTATGCCAAAATTAGGTGATAACAGATAATCATTACAGAACATAATGTGGAAAGAAATATACTTAAGGTATGTGACCAAGTGTGCTTCACAGTGGTCATAATCTCAGGTATATGTTATAGAGTGTAATGTAAAAGGTGGTAGCAAAGTATCATGTAATCAAATAACCCATACTGGAAATGATTGTGATATTGTAAAATAGTTTCTATAAATGTTTTTTTTTTTTCATTTTTAAATCATGCTGAGAAAGCTGATAAACTTCATAAAATGGGAGTATTGGATGAGATGATGGAAAACATCATTATTTCCATGGCAACTGGGAAATATATAAGAGGCAAAAGAGTGTATCAAAGGCAGCTGCACGGCTGATAAGTGAAAAACCTGAATTTCCATCCAAGCCTCTGTGAGATCTCTACCCGTCATGAATTCAATGAAATCTTACTTTTTGGGTGGAACCTGGCCCACGTTAACACGGACACAGATGACTTTGCGAGTCTGCATCCCCACTGAGCAAGAGGCATCATCACCTCGCGCTCGACCTGCAGATGTGTTGGTGGATGGGATGGAAGAGTCCTCTATACACTGGCCCCATGGACCAGTTTGCCAGTGGTACACTGTGCAGGGATGGTCATTGCAGCTCCTCACCTCCTGCAGGGCACTGACATTGGGACACTGGATTCCACCTAGGGCACAATGGAACAGCAGTCAGTGTTACAGCACCACAACAACAACATCGTAGAAAATAGATCAAATTCAAAAAGAGATCCAAACAGGCCAGTTTCAAAGGCTTTTCTTGGGTTTGTCTGATCTTGTCTTATTCTGCTAGAACTGTAAAGTAAGATAACTTTTGGTCCCATGACTTTTCACCAGAGTGTAAAGTACCTCCGTGGATCTCTCATCCGCTACAACCAACTATGAAATAAAGAGAAGCAGAGGTTCAAACAGCAGCACAGCAGCCTGGGACTATTTGTGCACCATAAAAGGAAAGGATTTAAAGAGACTTTCAGTTTTTCCTAACTCATTCTAACATATTATCCTATCACAAGTCAGAATAGCTTTATACCAAACAAAGTTCTGGTACTATGTCTTTTATTGATCATTGAAATTTCTGATTCATCTTTTTTATTATATTTCTTCATTCACATTTAATTCACTGTTTCTTGTGCATAAAACACTTTGAGTTATATTCATTGCCTTCACTGTGGAATATAAATAATATATCATAATTATTGCTCTGTTAAACAGCATATAGGCACTGTGGGGCAGTAATGTCTCTGCCAATAAAATGATTCTTGTACATTTATGTTGTTGACTTTATAAAAAGAGCTATGGCATAGTCTTACAAATATAAAAACCTCTTCAGTCTGCGGGGAGCAGAGTAACTGTGAGTACACAGTGAGTACAGATTGGATGAACAAAGAAAAGAGAAGCACTGTCACAAAACCAGCCTTATCCAATATGATATACCAATGCTAAGTCTAGTAGGTGATATGACAACCAAAAAAAAAAAGAGGAACAAGCATTGAAATCCCTATCAAGATCTATTTGTGTGATCATACAGATACTTTCAGTCTTGGTCATATTACTGTGCTGTATGAGTCACTGTGCCGACAAATGAGTCGGCAGCAGCTTTAAAGATAAACCTGAGGCTCTCTGGGGGGACGGCCTTCTGCAGGGATTGACAGAGATGTGGTGACCTGTAGGGCAGAATATCTATACAGAGCCAGAAGCCTGGATATGGACCCAGGTGGGGTGTGCACACCATGTGACCCCTTCCACAATGAAAGGCTGTCATTAGTAGCCGCCGTCACCTTGGGAAAAAGAGACCCCCCTGAGGAGAAGGTCAGCCATTAGCGCCTCTGAAAGGCATCAAACGACATCTTCCAGACGCTGATGGAGCTGTCTGGATCGGACATAGGGAAGAGACCTCTGTGTAACAGCATAGGCGTAATGTCCTTCACAAGGTAATTTATAAAAGATATTATTGGATTTCATCAAAGTGCTCATTTATCAGGCTTGGAGCTCATTAACACAGAAGGGCACTCCGTTATTGGTGCAGGGCCTAATTAAATAGTTAGCTGATAAATATTTAAGTACAACCAATTAAACTCAGCATGTATTTGAGACATGTAGAGCTCAAAGGATCTGTCATTATTACTGCCCTGTAAACAATTCTCTCTTTTTTTTATTCATCCAATCATGTCAGGGACTGAGGTCAAGACAAGAGCATCCTACCAATCCCTGATTAGGAAGCATCCTTTTAAAAACCTCAGGCAGAACCACATTTAGGCTGCCCTGCCGTCTGCCTGGACAAGCTAGTACATGGAGAGACAAAACCGCAAACAGTGAAGCGGTCTGCTCTGTCTTCATGTCTTATTTGTTCTGTGGATAATTACTCTATTTATTCATCCCAGTCCTGTCAGGTGATAATCCCTTCTGTCAATCCCAATGTTTTTCTGGACCTGAATAATTACCTCCTACCAACAGAGGTACGAGTCTTCATGTGATTAGACAGTTACGGCTTCATTAGTACTCATTAGACTGCTGTATGTGGCCTAAAGCTGAAATTTTCATGTTCATGCAAAACAACGTCTGCTAAAATCATGAGCTACATCTAGCCATCTAAACTGCTCTCAGACATGTAGCCTGGTTTAATGATGGGTTCTTGGCTGATCCTTGGGATACTTGGATCAGACCTTCTCCTACACTTACTTTAGGTACTCCTTTTGTCATCTGTTCAATTATGAATGTGTCCCAACCATATCCTTCTCCTTCCTCCTGCATCTCTGTCCCATTCTGCATCAGTATCTGTGTCTCCCACCTAAACACTGGAAAAGCTGGCATATCATATCCTGGCATGGATGTCCTCCTAAAAACCCAGCCTGGAGCAAAGGATAGTGGATATCCTTTCCCATTATTTACAGTATGTGAACACTGCATTGCTGGAATTCACCAAAAACAGCATCCCCTTGCAATATGGTCCAGAAGTTCAGATGACAGGAGCTGCTAATGTGATGGTAGGGGGGGAGAAAAAAAAATACAATTCTGATCTGCTGCCAACACTGATGCTAACCATCTGTGCAGGGTTTTCACATAACAAGGTCTGACGAGAATGTTCTCACGCTAGAGTATTGAGGGCTGAGGAAGCACTCAATTCAGTACCATTCCAGGACAATTTGTCTTGTATACACACTGCTAACACTTACATCAAGGAATGCTCTGAGCTACTACAAGCACAGCACACACAGCACAAGGAATATGTAAGACCAATAGACTGCAAAGTAGGGCCACATATGGAGACTACACACTACATCTACAAAAAAAAGCACTTTCTGTCGTCTAAGAACATCAAATATGGATGTACCGAAGATTGGTCGCACAAGTGACAGCAGGGAAGGACCTTAAACAGAAGCAATCTGTGTGAATTTTTTAAAGGCAAGAGCATGCTGTACAATTAAGTTTGACAATCTGAGTATCAACACTGAGTTTTGCAGGGGCGTTATCCTTTCCCAGTCACTTCTTACCCTGCATCACAGTAACCCATGCCACAACCTTAGCAGTCGCTGCAGAGGAACACACAGAATAATTCATTTCACTTTGACATTTCACTTGTTGGAGAGGTAAATAAGGTATGAAAGTCGTGCAAGTGTGAGAATATATCAACATCTGCTTCATTTCTGTCTAATGGTTATCTTTGTCGGTGCTCTCCTGACACAGGATTTCTTACCTTCTCCTGCATTATAAGCCAGGATGGAGCGAGCTCTGGTCTGCTTGCCCTCTGTGTTTTTTCCAGAGCAGGTATGGGAGCAGGGAGACCAAGCGGTCCACGGACTCAGCGCACAGTCCTTGGGACAAGGCACTTCACAGATGGCGGGCATCGGAAGGATGGCGTCACGGCACAGCTGTCTCTCCACATATTCACCTGTTAGATTTTTAAAATATGAACCAAGTCAATGCCAACATCACAACAAACATCACAACTAAACATAAAGACTGTGTGCATTTGGAGAGCATCGATGTACCAATAAAAACAGAGTGTCCCTTAGTATATTGATCATGGTTGTTCCCTTAAGTGATTAATGACAGTATTTTCTGTGCAGTGCTCTGGGGTAATATCATATCTATGAGACCACCAGCATGCATACTATGTACTAGTGTCACCATCAAAATGAAGAGTGTGACTATTAAAGAGCTATTAAATTTCATAGAATCAAATATGTGCCACATAATGTTGTTAAAAGGGCCTATAAACATCATAAGACTTAAAAACATATTTACAGGTTTAAGGAGAAATAAATGACAGGTCAAGCACCTGCAACAAAGTTCATCCACCACTATAGGACCTGAGTGACTGAGTGAGAGTTTGTTGAGCTGCCTCACACAAAAAAGCAATGTTAGTTAGCTGACCAGTAGCTGTGCTTGAATAGCTTATTTATGGTGTTAAAAAAATCTAACATGCACAGCAACAAACAGTATAAGTTCATCAGAGTTGTAATTTAAGTCCTAGATTTATTTGTAAAAAATCAATGACATACGGTAGACATACTAATATTATGTAAACTCTTAATTCAATGCTTGGATTTGCACTTGACATAAATGATGTGTGCTATGCGGTGTTTGTTTCATTGATTGATTGACAACATCAATAAGTAGTGAGACCACCACTGATGCCTGGATATGTACTTGTGAGTCTTATTGATTCTAGAAAACAAACACAAACAGGTGTAAGTTAGGATATCTGCAGCTTCTTCTTATGCATTTGCTTCCACTTTCTTCACCCATGTACAGTATGTTTATAATGCCTAGCCAAGACAAAAGATTGATCACAAAGGTTTATCAACCAGGAAGGTTGGATATTTATGCATATATTTTATCATGTGCTTAGAAATGTCTGCACATTTCTGCTCTGAATACTCTTAATAATAAAATTGCAATAAGCTGTTGTAACTATGGTCGCCTACACTGTATTAGAGGTCTTTTGAAGGATTTTTTTTTTTGAGGAGCAGAGCTACCAAGTTGCTGATGTGTTCTATATTGATCTGTTCTTCTAGCTGTCCTCACTATGCTGGCTTCTTCGTCCCATTCCATCCCAGCGCAGCCTGTCGTCGAAGTACCATATCTGTGAAAATCTCATTGTGAAGGACTGGAAGAATGGCAGCCAGTGAGTCCAATGACACGTCTGGCATCCAGGGGGAAAAACACAGATCCATTTTCATCAGGAGACAACAAGAGATCAATAAGAGGCCAGTCAAGAGCAACTCCGAGGGACACCGCAGAGCAGTGGGGGTGGAACAGGGTTGGTGATGGGAGACGTATGGAGCCCTGACAGGGGTAATGGAAGACTTCCATGTGACAGATGCTGGAGGAAATCATTAAAGTGTGTGTGTATGACACTGATGGCTTCTGTGATGTCTTTTGTTAGTGGAACACTTCATGAGTAGCCTGTAGTTCTTCATAATTTAACTACAGCCGGCAGTGTTGTGCACAAAACAATACACCAGCAGTAGACACAGCCAGATATTGGGTATTCTGGAGCCCATTCAGTTCTTAGGACCACTGTCTTACTCTGGGCACCTTGTTGCCAATTATGGTGGATTCTCTTGGTCCTCAGAGGATTTTTACCAGGGCTATATATATAATATGTTGGGGATGGATTACCAACCAAATTTTTGACAGTATGTATTGTAAAGAATGTATTTTTTGTCTTTTGAGTTGCATGGTAATTGCAACAACAAAAACACAATCAGGGATGGAACTGGTGTTGGGTTAAGCTGTGTGTGATTGGAAAAGGGAGAACCTGATATGAGTTTTTCAGTTTTTTTAAGATCTCACACACAGAGTCCACACCACAAAAGTTACAACAATCAGGTCAGAAAACATGCCACATAGCTGGTTGAGTGTTGGAAAGAAAAAGCAATTCAACTGCATTTCAGTGTTCAGGGGGAGTTTGTCTTGCTAGTGCACTGCTTTGTTGTATGTGACACAGATATGTCTACTAATGAGCTAGTGGGTTTCATTAATAATATTTTTTTTTCTTTTGAATCAGCTTTGGCAGCGTTCTCTGTTAGGAAAATAAATTCTTTGTTTTCCTCATGGGTGCAATACACAACCCAGCTTAAAATCTCTCATATGAATCATTTTGGTGTGGTCATGTGGAAAAAAGTCATGGTGTCCGCAGGCTTGTATTAATCAAAATAAAATATGCTACTACAGTGCAATGCATTTTAGGAACTGGATCCTAGATGGTGCAATAAAAACTGTAGCAAAACAATGATTTCCAGTGTAAGTAAAAGGACCACAAGTGTAGGTTCTTCTCCCTTTCTCCATGTGGTGTTCGAAATCATTCCGTTAGACTTACACATGTAAGAAGCTGAAGTGATATCACTTCCACCTAAGCTCAGCAAGCAATTGAAGCGATCAAAGGGCCAATTTTCTTTTTTAACATTACACACATTCGACAAGTCAAACAAATGTGTGAACCTGTGTTGATGGAAATGTACCGGACGGAGGCTGACACCTCCTCTATTCAATTCTACCACATCCGAGGGAGATTGCCTCTTGCACCATCAGAGGTAATGGGGAAGAAAGGCAGACTAAATCCAAGCTGACTGTGTGGAGCAGGCTGTGCTAATCTAATTTACCAATAAGTCTCATTCAACATGGTGCCATCAAAGAAAGCCCACACCTCTTAAGCTGAGTGCCTCTCACAAGGTGGAAGAAAAGTAAGACAGATAGAAAGATGAAGATGAGGTCACCTTGATCAGCTTTTCTTTTATCCCTGAGACTGAAACTACTTACCTGGAAGTATTCATGAGACATTTAAATGGCTCCGGATAAAAAAAAAAGTGCCCCAAGGATAGGATAGGAGGAGGTGGATGAAGCAATGAATAAAGGATGGTTGTCTAAAGGGTAAGTGATCCACAAGATCTGAGATTGTTTTGCGTCAGAACCTTTCACATTGACATTCTATACTCCTGCTAATTGAAAAACCTGCAACCATAGTCCCTTTCACATAGCCCTTGAAATGTGCCTTACCTTTCTAGGTACAAGGTGCAAAGAGGTAAAAAAGGGTGGAACTTTCTGCTGCACCTCTGTGCTGATAGTGGAGGTGAACAGATTCAATCACTGTATGAAAAGGTGAATGGTAAATTCACTATTGACACGAGAAAAAAACTCTCAGCATGGCCTGAAAGCATTCACTGAGCTAACGTTTTTATGAAAAAGAAAAATAGATAAAAAGACTTTAAAGAGGATTTTAAGTTAGAGAATGCAGATTAACACTAACATACAAGTAAACATGTAAGGAGGATCTCAGAGAAACTGAGAGAACCACAGAGCACAAAACGTCTAGTTGGTCTGTTTGTCACCCTAAACTTCTTTCATGCTCTTGTTCATACCTCATCAGTAAGACCTAAGTTTAAACTGCATACAAAGATGGACGACATGACAGCTCCTCAAAAGTGAGAACAAAACATACAATTGCCTGGGGTCGTAGACCGGCCTCCTCCTCCATGTGAATAAAGAGGACCCTACCATACTAAAAACACCTCCTCAAATATTCCCAAATATTTCTTTCCGCCCAGAGAAGGTTTACTGTATTGGTTGTTAAGAATTTTATCTGACCTGTGTTCAAATGCTTTTTTCTTAAAGTATACGTTATAATTCATTATTGTAGACTAAGGAAGAAGAAGGTAATGTCTAGGTCAGCAGCCAATGGGGTAGCCAAACTGAGCAAAAAGTTGGGAGTGGGGTGGGTTTGGTTAAAATAATGAGAATGTAGTTTCACCTTTAGACTACTGCACAGACTCTGGTTCCAAGATCGGCGTCTTTTTCTCAACAGGGCAGCACACATGGGGAAGACACTGTCCTCAGTGTGCAGAGCAGGTGGAGTTGGAGCCATGTCGTTCATCTGTATATACAGTCTATGAAACAGTCAGGTATGCACCGTTCCTCGTGAACTTCAAAATTAAGTCAGATTGGTCCAAATCATATTAAACTATACAATAGATGAGGGATGTCTTAGAGATCTAGCAAATAAGCCACAAAAAAAGCTAACAAATACTCCATATTGATCCCTTTTGATCTGGCAAATAGGCCTCCTTTCCTTTCCCTTTCTTGGATGTGCCGACTTACTCTCTACAAGGGGTCTACAGTGCACGTTGTCTTACCATAATTAACATGATAAGAATTGAGTGTATAACATTTAGCAGTTTTTTTGATTTTGTTTTAATCTAATATGAG